>MU225217.1:3532479-3543825 GCA_018584345.1 Thuja plicata | reverse complement strand
TCATATCTCATTAGCATAAAATTTGTTAGAACAAGTGAAAATATAAATCTGTACTTAAAAGAAGATACCGATGGTAATATTCTGATTGCTGAAATTTTTGTTGATGATATCATTTTTGGGGGAAATGAAATGTTATGCAAATCCTTTGCTAATGAAATAAGCAAGGAATTTTAAATGTCTATGTTTGGGGAGATCAAATTCTTTCTTGGTCTACAGAATCTTCAACAACATGTAGGCATATACATTGTATGTGTCTGAATGTTGACCTCTAAATCAGCCACAACACAACATAGTCATTGCTCAATCGTTGAATCGAGAAGATGAACATGAATTGCTCATTCCATAATATCGATTGAATTGACTTGTTGCCTCCTATTTAGTTGGGGTGTTTAATTACTCTTAGAATGAGAGCCAATAACCATAGACCATTGCTGAAATGGAGGATTTGAAAGCATTGAAAACTGAAATGAAACTATTCTATATGAGAGATGCAATTGTAATCTAGAAATGGAGATGCAGATTTTAAGATAAGAACTTGAAAAAGATAACATAATTAAGCTACATGATAAGTAAAAAAACTAAATTGAGATGCAAAAATCCATTAAAATAAATGAAATTACACTAATTATGCAATGAAAGCTTGAAAATATGAGAGAGTTGAGACAACAATTCTCTATAGTTTTGGTACTCTAAAATTGCTCTCCCAAATGAAGGAAAGAAGGTCCATAATATAGAAAAGCCTGAAGAGAGGATGAAGAGTTTCTTGGAAAGTAACGGATGACTCTTCATCTCCATGGAGGAAGGTGAGATAAAATTGAAGGAATTATTTAATTAATTAAATGAATTATTTCCACATGGGTGGCTTTTCATCTTGAATTATTGAATTTCAAGTGAGGATAATCCATTCAAATAACCAAATAATTATTTAATTCCTTTTGATGTGTATTAGCTAAAGGGGGTGGGATTAATTTAATTTAAAAGAACTTAGGAATTTAGAATTAAATTAATTAACCATAGGGATTTTTAGGTAATAAATCTTGAAAATTTAGGAATTAAATATGGTGTAAGATTTATGCAAATTCAGGTTTTTTGCATTTGAGACTAAGTCAATTAAAGACAATTAGGAAGGAGAATTTGCTTAGTACAATAGGACTTCGATGAGGAGAAAATGCACCAAAATTGATTAGAATTGTAAGGTGCCAATTTTGGGGTGTTACATTTTGTCGCTCTTTGAATTGATGTGTGAGCAACGCGTTGATTCAAAGAATAGTCTGATGTGACAGATAGAGATTTTCAGAGTCTAGGTTAGGTTTCCAAGACACGGATTAGATCAAGAAGTAGAACCATCTTCAAAATGAAGCATGATTCTCCGAAGTCTAAGTTAGATTGCGAAGATAAAAGTCCAAGTACAACTTGAAAGAAGATTGGAATCGGGGTTAGATTGCCCCAATGTCCACTGATAGCTGATGAAGATTTAGGACTATCTCTAGAATCAGGGTTAGATTGTCCCAATACGAAGGTTAGCCCTCTGAGATCTAGGTTAGGTTTCCTAGATAACGGTCAAAAAGAGCTTTTGAGAGCTGTCTTCAGAAGAAGCATGACTTTTAGGAATTAGGGTTAGGTTTCCCTAATACCCAATGAGATTTCAAGAATCATCTCCAGAATGAAGCTTAGTCCCCCAATATCTAGGTTAGATTGCCCAGATACTGGTCAGATTGATATCTTTCACAAGATTGTCCCCAAAATGAGGCTCAACCTTCAGGAGTCAGGATTAGATTGCCCCAATACCTGTCCCAAAAGATAGTCAATAGAGATTTTCAGGACTATCTCCAGATCGAAGTATAATCCTTAAGGATCTGAGTTAGATTCCTTAGATACCTAGGAAGATAGATGACAAGATGACAAGATGCAAGGCATCAAGATGCCCCTAGAGATTCAAGATCATGGAATATCCAATTTTGACCATAAGGTACAAAAAACTGAATATGCCCCAAGTGATGAGATGCCCCTAGAAATAGAGACTTTTGATTCAGATCAAACTGATCTGAGAATGATGCGAAAAGATTCAATGATGCAATCATCCTGCCCCCTCGGGAGCAAAATTGAAAGATGACACAATAGAAAGATGATCGACAACAAAAGATTGCAGATAGAAGCAAGATCGAAGATCCAGAGAAATTCAGAGATAGATCAAGAGAAGGCAGAATCAATTTAGAGCGATCGGGAGGTCCTGTTGATTGACCAAGTTTGACCAGAATTGACTAGAGTTGACTTTTGATGAAAAGATTGTAGAAGTTGAGAAAATGATGACGAGAGATGATTCTGACAAGAAAGCGACGTCAGAAAGATGACTGCACAAGTGTCAGAGCACGTCTGTCCCAAAATTTTAAAACATGATTTTGAGCTACTTAAGAGTGTCAGATTTTGATTTTGATCACGAAAATGGATTCAGAATGGTCGATTTAGCCAAGGGTGCAATTTTTTCAGAAAATAGAGCACTTTTGAAAATTAGGTCAAAAGCTATATAAGGCCCAGAGGGGTCATTTTCAAATCATTATTCACTTGTGACTTTAGAGATGGCGAGGGCCCAGACTGATATTGATAGCATTCCTCTGAATACACATTTATTTGAGCACTCCTGACGACACAACTGGCCACCGGAGTATGACACACCTGTAAGTAATCAAAAAACCATCTTGCATTTCAAATTTTATCAATTTTTAGACATTTTAGCATGTTTTTAAAGCTTTTAAGTCCACTTAGGTCAAGTCTCGTGCGAGGGAATAGTTTCCTCATGCTAGCCAAGGTTTCCCCTCATGTGATAAATTAGTTTCCTTGTATAGGTTAGGGCTTCCTCACACGGGGTCCCACTGCAAGCGCGCACAAGGTGCACAACAATGTCACATGAGATTTCATCGCCTATGATGAAATCTCACGCGAAGAGAGGTCCTGTCTTGTGCAAAATAGAAATCTTGCACGGGGAAAGAGTTTCCTCGCATGGGAATTACTTATTGTCCAGAAAGTTGTCATCCAGTATGTCACAAAATCAGCCACTTAGAATGCCTCAGAACTGTGTTTAGGGTAGATCCATAGCTTCACTTAATGTCATTGCTTTGAAAGACCATCATGTCAAGATACTGATCAAATGTCATCGCTTTCTTTGCAGGTTGACTTCCCTGATATTGCATTCAGGTCTCATCATCCTGTCATGGGTGAACTATTGTGGAGATTGACGGATGTTGATGGTACCCATCTCGATAGGCTAGGATTATCATATCTTTGTGATGTACCTGATATTCAGGTAAATCACGGTCTATTGGGTGCACTTGTTGAGCGTTTCCATTCGGAGATGAACAATTTCCATTTGCCATAGGGGGAGATGACAGTCACTCCTGAGGACATATACAGGATCTTGAGAGTACCATTCCATAGGGCTTGTTTGGAGTACGATACCCAGCTGAGGGCGGGCACACTTGCACTGAGAGAGATCTTTTAGGATGATCTAGTGACGAGTCAATCCATCTCTTGGGAGGATCTGACAAGAAGGTACAGTGTAGATCATACATTGGCAGTTGTCTTGGTGTTGTTCTTGATTTTTCACAGATCAGGGTCAGCACAGATTGGAGTGCAGCTGGGGAGGCATGCTGTAGCAGATGTTAGCTAGCCTAGTAGTGAGGTTCGAATGGGGCAAGTGCATGCCCGCATAGATGTACCATGAGATGCAGGAGATTGTGTATCAGAGCACATGTACCATGGTAGAAGGAGTCATGGTTCTATAGATCTAGGCCTGGGAGTACCTTACCATATGTCAGCTGATTTTTCATGATACTCGATAGCCCTTATAGCCATATATTTATAGGTATGCAGGTCTGATGACCCAGCTAGCGCTGGGTAAGACAGATCAGTGGTAGGCATAACTAGATTATATGGTAGTAGTTATATGGAGGCCATGGATAGCCACAGAGGTTTGGGATGACACATGACATGAGATACCTCATATGTTCTACTCACATCCTTTGATCGGGAGCACTATCAGCATCATTGAGTGCTTCCTACTAACACGGGTCCTACGATAGTTTGGGAGACCACAGGACATCTCCCAAGAGTACTGCACATATGCCCGATTCATCGATGAGATGAAGAAGGGCTGGCAGCGGTAGCTAGACCGAGGCAGGAGCATGATAGATGCATGGGTACTACCAGCTAGGTGGGATTATTTAGCAGGGGTGAAAAATGCAGGGATGACACCTGCATATAGAGATCACATCTTGGCACACTCATTCTTGAGATTTACAAATCCTATTGGTATGGGCCCACAGGTATAGCAGGTGGTACAGCTACCGCCATAGCAACGGGTACCACAATTGCCACCACAACAGGTATAATAGCCACCACCGTAGTAGGTACCACCATAGCAGAGAGTATAATCGAGGACTAGGATGAGTCCCCTTCTTCCTAGATGGATGGGATCAGACATAGGTGTAGGGAGCAGTGGTACTTAGTATAGGTCCACTGAGTAGGGGGAGGATGTCGTTATGGCTAATACACAGGCAAGAGGATAGGTGGCACAGTTACAGGAGGCTCTCAAGAAGATCTGGGAGAGAGTGAGGTAGATACAGAGTGAGTGAGATGACTACTGACTATTGTACACAGGTGGTCATCCAGGAGACCCGAGTGACCGAGAAGGATCGAGAGATATGGATATTACAGGAGGCAATAGCCAGATTACAAGTAGAGGTGAGATATGAGGCTTCTCAGTCAGCCTATTACTATGTTGCACACACGATCGTAGTTCCCGAGGTAGGGGACCAGGTTCTACCATTTTCAGAGTATGCTAGGGCACGGGCTACTCCACAGGCACCTCCTCAGTAGCAGGCCATGCCACCTCCTCCACCTCCTCCAGGTGGGAGTGGCTAGATGAGCCATATGATATATATTGTACCATCATTTTGATATACCATGCTCAAGTGGCACTATTGTACACTTGATCGATTGATATATATGAGCTCAATTTTGGCATCATTGTACTTGTTTATATATTGCTTTAAATTTGTATGTCTTGTGAGATGTTTCCTATATGATTAGATGTATAGATTTAGAAATGTATGCCATGGATGAATATGCAAATGTTTATGCACATGTTTTATTGATGTATGAATGAATGTAATGCAATGATAGATGTTAGATGGATAAATGCTATGTATGATTTGATTTATGATTATAATGGATGCACATTTTTATCTATAGGTAAATGCAAATGAATGTATGAAAATGCAATGGTACTAATCATCTCATGCAGGATATTGCAATATACAACAGGTACTAACCAAAAGAATATGAATAAAGATCAAGAGCGAGTACCAGACACTTGTGCAGTCGAGAGGAATCCAGGACAAAAGATGAGGACCTTTGAAGAATGAGAAGACAATGAAGAGAGCACCAAAACTATCATTATGCAAGCTTAAAATGTGAATGCAAGGCCTAAGATAAATGCAACCCTAGGACTTGGTTGTTGGACTCATCACATAATTATCATCATCAAGTATTTTTGGAACATCGGAGTCAATACAATCCTTACTGGTGCCACTACAACCATAAGAATATATATATGACTTTCATCAGATAAAATGTAGGAAACAAACATAAGCACCAAGGCACAAAAGCCAAGATGACCTGAACATTGTTTCCAGTTTGATATAGTAGGAGTACACAAGTAAACAAACAGAGCAATAACAGTCAAGGAGATAGTTCCAACCTCCCCTTGGCGTACAAATAAACAAGATCGAGGGATGTGAGGCTTTTCCACCTTAATGCAGAAGCTCTTATCACATACACCCTATTTATTTGACGTTGTCAGATCATCAAACCACACCAACAAGTAGTAGACAAAGAAAATATCAATGAAATTCATGAGAACAGACAGCATACAAAGAAAGATTCAATCATAGCTTGGCATGTTTCAAATTTTATGGATGTGCATGTGTTTAGGGTGTTGAAAAACACCGTTGTGCTTGTGATTATGATGTGTTTGATTGCTATCGAGATATTTTTACGTTGCGATGTCTGATGTGTGTTAAAAACATAGATGTGTCCAAAGATAGTGTGGAAAAAAAAAACACTGTTTGATTTGGGTGTTGAGAAACACTAGTTTGTGCCATTAGATAGTTGTCCTTTAGAATTGACAAGATTATTGATTTGAGTGTAAACCGAAGATGCGATCAAAGTGGGGAGCCATGCCCCCAAGTACTAAACAGATTGATGTCAAATATGCAGATAGTGAGTTGATGTGAGAAATCTCAGTAGTATAGTGACAGTAGGCAGACACAGTGAGAATCACTGGTGACTGAGGCAAGAAAGCTTCTCAAGTATAAAGATCAGCGTGAGATCTAGGCATCAGTAGGCAGACTTAGTGAGAACCACTGGTGACTGATGCAAAGAGGAGAGAGACTCCAAAATATAGGACAATGCCCCCTAGACCAAGAAGATGCCCTCAAGTGTGACCAGTTCCAATCCATGTGAAGTCGAGCAAAATCTTGAAAATAACTAAGAGTGAATGAATGAGCGAGAAAACTAAAGTAGGAAAGAAAACTAAAGCAGGAAAGTAGGAGAGAAAATTGCATGAAAGCCAAGGGATGTCACGATAGATAGAGCATTGCGAAACAAGAGGTGCCTGTTTACCAGGTTTTCACCATCTTGGCAGAAATTCTATTTTTGCTACCATGACACCTGTTTACCAAGTTTTCCTCAATGGCACATTTTTTCTCTTTTTCTCATTTTTTGTGTATTTTCATTTTTTGATTTTTGTATTTTTTATTTTTTGTATTTTTTCATTTTTTGAATTTTTTTCATTTTTTCAATTTTTTTGGTATTATCAGGGCGCCTGTTTGCCAGGTTTTCACAAGGATAATAGATACATCAAAGCACCTATTTGTTAGGTTTTCACTAAGATGAACATTTTTCAGGACATTTTGTAATTTTTAGGATTTTCTCATAATAGAGCATGTACATGAGCATTCAGAAGACATCTCAACTATAGAACTTCTTCAGATGAAGAGCGTTGATAGGTTCTTTGAGTTGTTCCCCCTCTGTGGTAGAGAGACGGTAAGCGCCAGACCCAAAAATTGTAGTGATAACATACGAACCAAGCCAGTTTGGTTCAAATTTTCCTTTTTGGACCCGCTGTTGTTGATTCTTGGGGTTCTCTCTCAGGATGAGATCACCCATTTGGAATTCCCTTGGTTTGACCTTCTTGTTGTAGCTTTTAGATATTCTCTTTTGATATGCTCAGAGATGATTGAATGCCACTTTCCGACATTCATCCAGTAGTTCAAGCTCTTGTAGCCAAGATATTCTGATATCATCATCAATAATGAGGCCCTTCAAAGAGACTCGCAAGGTGGGAATCTCAACCTCAATATGAAGCACTTCATCTGCACCATAAACTAGGGCAAAGGGCGTGGCCCCTGTTGGTGTCTGTATACTGGTGCAGTAAGCCCATAAATCCAAATTGATCTGGAGATGCCAGTTTCGTCTAGATTTGTGTACTGTGTGGTGTAAGATCTTGAGAATAGTCTTATTTGAAGCTTCCGCCTATCCATTACTCTTGGGATAATAGATAGAAAACCAGTGCTAAATAATTATGAACTTAGCGCATAAATATGTCAGATCCTTGTTCTTGAATTTCCCCTCATTGTCAGTGATTATTGATGAGGGTACACCATATCTGCAGATGATGTAGTTCAGTAAATCAGCTACAACACAACATAGTCATTGCTCAATTGTTGAATCGAGAAGATGAACATGAATTTCTCATTCCACAATATTGATTGAATTGACCTGTTGCCTCCTATTTAGTTAGGGTGTTTAATTACTCTCAGAATGAGAGCCAACAACCATAGACCATTACTAAAATGGAGGATTTGAAAGCATTGAAAACTAAAATGAAACTATTCTATATGAGAGATGCAATTGTAATCTAGAAATGGAGATGCAGATTTTAAGCTAAGAACTTGAAAAAGATAACATAATTAAGCTACATGATAAGTAAACAAACTAAATTGAGATGTAAAAACCCATTAAACTAAATGAAATTACACTAATTATGCAATGAAAGCTTAAAAATATGAGAGAGACGTTGAGACAACAATTCACTATAGTTTTGGTACTCTAAAATTGCTCTCCCAAATGAAGGAAAGCAGGTCCATAATATAGATACTTGGGGTCCAACCCTTTTCTATCAGTCAGTAAGATGACTAGGAGGTTGCATCAGCCTATACCAAATCTGAAGGTCAATCATGTTGATGCAAACACTGAGATGGACAACAACATATACATCTGTACACAGCAAGGTACAAGTAATAACTGAACACCAGAGACATTGTATTGTTGATGGATAGGAAAATTCAAGGAATATATTATGTAAAGGGATGAAACATGATATAGATGATTATTTTTGTTTGGCATTATTGTTAAAGGGCGAGATGATCTCATTATCATACAAAGGGACAAATGATTCCATAAAGGGAGAGATGATCTAATTTTCGTAAAGGGAGAGATTATATCATTATCCATGAAGGTAAAAGTTCCTGAGAATCAGAAAGAAGAGTAAATCTTATTCTAAGGGAGAGAAATTGATTACATATGAAATATCCATCTAAGGGAGAGAGTTCAAACAAAGAGAAAGATTGTTGTCAAAGGAAAAAGAGATTATCAAGAAGAGGAACAGTCAAGGCATAGCACATATAAGAACAAAGATATCAGATGATACATATATCCAGAGAAGGGATTGGAGATTTAAGACAACCAATATACATGAAACAAATCTAAGCTATTTTGAGCTTATTGAGAGCCAGACATTTGTAATAGTTACATTAGAAAATCTTGATGAAACTATATATTTCATATTGTATTAGTGATAGTATAGTATGATAATGTAGTATATTTCCATCAATGTCAAAGGGAGAGATTGATGACATGTAACTGATTGAATGTTTGAAGACGTTAAGTTGATCACCAAAATGTAGAAGCATAATGCAAGACATTAAATTAGTTAATGGATTGTATTGTCATTGATGTCAAATTGATATAATATAATCGGTTATAATCGAAGTGTCAAAGAATTCAGAGAATCAAAGAGAAAAATGTTATGCTTTTAGTAATGCATAAAAGACAAGCATTCACAATATGAATTCAAACACTGATGGTTAGTGGACACTGACAGATAGAGATCATCAAAATTCAAGTCACAGTGAAGCCCGAGCAAGAACACCGATGAGCATTACCGACAAGAAGAATCACGGGCATAACCGATGACTAGAAACATAGTGTAAACCGATGAAGAAGCCCGAGAAGAACTGGAGTGTTAACCGAAGCTATCAAAGAGTTAAAACACCAAAATTAACTTGAGTTCAGAAATGAAAAAATATCTAGCTGGCAGAGCTAAATATAGACTTAACTGGTAGTTATTTTTGTTTTCATCGACAAGATAAAGCCAGAGATAAGAAAGAGATTTAAAGTTGTTTTGTCCAGTTGGCAAGAAGATCTCTCCGAGATAAGACAGGGGTTTTTATTTAAATCTAATTGGAAAGAATTGTGGACCATGCCAAGATCAATAAAATAAAGAACCTAACAACAGTGATATCATGTCTATAAAGAGACAACTCAATTCATTACGAATTGTGGTGGGTGAATGGATGAAAAGATGATGCTGAAGAGAAACTGATGAAGAACAACTTCATACAATCCGGATCAATCAAGCTAAGGAAAGAGATAAAGTTTTTTGTGGACACCGAGTAACAGAGCATAGGATCACCGAGTAGAATCAAAGTGGAGAAAAGGTATATACTGAGACATATTAATTAGAATAGTTTTATGAGATTACAATAGATCTGAAAATCTGCAAGCATAAGTTGTATATGTGAATAGATCATATTGTTTCAGTTTAACCATTAATTCAGAAAGTCTCTTAACCGAGTGGGATTTAAAGATCCTTTCTATATTGAGATACATCCAAAGGAGTATCAAAAATTTTGATCGTGAAGATAGCATGAGATGTCAGATACCTATTGATAGGCCAAGTGAGTGTTTGATCAAGGAAGGTAGCATAAAGATGCCCGATATCAAGTGACAGACTAAAATTTTAAATCCTCTAACAAGGTCACACCAAAAAGTGTGTTTGTAACCTTTAACAGGGTTGGCTCTTCATCGAGCTCACTTCAGAAGAGTAAAAATTTTTGGGTTACCGATCCCAAGTGGTTTTTCCCTTAATAGGGTTTCCACATTAAAAATCCATGTGTTAATGTGTTTATGAGTCATTACTTTAGTGTTTTGCATTACACATAACTGGATTGATCGGTATACTCCAGATAATTTATTGTCTTTCAATAAATTAACATACTTCTATTCGGTAAACATACAGTAGAAGTTTTTACAAAGCATTCTGAGCAGTAGTAATTTGATAAAATTATTTGAAGGCATTCATCTTATAGGACTAAAGATAACTAGAGGCTCAATATTATGGTACTAAATTTTTAGGTTGATTATTGGAATATTTTTGAGGCCACTGATTCACCCCACCCCCCACCCTCTCAGTTATTACTAACATTAACCTCAATCAAAAACATTACTTACAATCAATCATACATAATTCCAATCTAAGCACCCAATTTATAAAATATATAATACATGAAGTCATCAAATAAAAACTCAATACCATGAGAAAACACCATCCACAAGTGTGGCCCTTAAAATTGTTTAATTTCCAACACCCCATATCCATGAAGATTTCATTCTACTAAAATTTTAGATTCCTTACACTTTTCATAAAATATCATAACTCTTAATTGACTCAAGTCAAATAGGGTGCTCCATTTTTGGCTCCATATTCTCCACTCAAAAAAGCTCTTTTGTCTTGTTAGAATGTCATTCAAGATTTCAATGTGACTCCCCTATAATCATTCTCTTACACATTGTATGAAATCATTATAAGTGCCTCACATCTTACAATGTCGACATGGGCATTCTTACAACCTTCCCAGGACACTTAATATAAGAAACAACATATGTAAACCCATAGTGGGATGCCTTATTTCTCATATGAGGCCAACATAATAAATTAATGTAAAATAATTAATACAAACATTAGGATGCAAGGTTGAGTTATCTTTCAAAATACCAAAACAATTGAGATCTACTTGGATGAGAGTAGTCATTCTAAAGAGTATGTATATATAGCTAGTATGTATGCATGCATGTGTGTGTGTGGGTGTATCACATGCACACACAATGTGTGTGTGTGTGTGTGTGTGTGTATTATAATATCTCTATATATATATATATATATATATA
>MU225217.1:3493502-3506772 GCA_018584345.1 Thuja plicata | reverse complement strand
CACCTAGATCTCCTAGTCTATGTGCTTTAAATCAGTTAGACTGATTAAAACACTTACATTAATGTTTCTTGTCCCTAAAGAAATGGATTTAAAAACAATTAAATATCCTATAAATAGAATACCCTTGTTTTATCTAATGTGGAAGTCAGATCCACTTTTTGCGGGCTGCAACTGACTTTTGGTTCTATCTTTCAGTCATGCTTGACTATCCTTCAGTTTTTACTGTCGGTTGCATAGAATCTATTTCATTGGTCTGCATTGTAACTTTCATTTTGGGTTCCTCTATTGGGTTCCTCTTACCCTCTCTATATTATGATTTTTAGTTTACACACTTCCTTGTGTCATCGGTTTTCTCTGTACTGAGTCATTTTTGGTGATCTACCAATCTGATCTTCGGTTTGCCCTTTACTGTCTTTCGGTGTAAGCTTTTCGAAAGTGTTGTTTGAATACTAATGAAAAATTAATGTCATCAATCTCCCCTTTGACATTAGTATCAAAAACTTATATGTGCAAAATACTAACAAAATGTTAAGTATATACAACATTTATAAACCTTAGTCATTTAATGACTTCCCCTATGTATATGCCAGTAGATATGTACATATGATATATTTTCCTTCTTCATACCACTATTCTTATGAATATACATATACATATCTACCTTTTTCCCATTCTTACTAAGTGTACATAACATTTTCTATGATATTTTGTACAAGTATCATTTCCCCCTTTATTTGATATTAAGGGCAAAGGTCAATTACCTTAGAGCTTATCAAAAATGTGTGAATGAGAAGACTTCATGTCTTCCATAATTTTCTCCCATTGCTCCTTTAGGTTTTCTAGAGCCATTTGCTCAAGTGTTATCTTGGCATGCATATCATAGATGTTGTCTGCTACAGACATCTCGGGAGTTGCTATCAGTTTCCTTGCAGAACTGATATGTTGTTGTAGCAGTGTGAGATTTGGCAAAAGTTGAGCTTGTATCTCGGTTACTTCTTCTCTAAATTGTGTCTCTACTTCCCACAACTCTTGCCTTAACCATTTTACTTCTATGATCTTTTCATAATGCAGTTTGACTGCATTTTCTCCATCATTTTTTAGGCTACTAGCACTATTTGCTAGATCTGTGTCTAGCTTTGCTATACTTTCACTATTTTCTTGAGTGAACTTTTCAATTATGCTTAGCTTTTGGATTAAGGTTATAGCTTTAGATATAATGGGATCTAATTCTGCTAGCTTTACCTTATTTTTGGCCACTTCTTGACTGATGTTCTCTAGAATCTTTTGTTGATACTTCATTTTTTCTCTCTCATCAATTGCTTTCTCAACATCAACATTTTGAGTTGTGATGGCGTTGGTGAGGATAGCTAGTTGATCAATTATGGGCTTTCTTTGATCAATATCAACATCAGGTACAATTTGGTGTAGAATGTCCCATATTGTCTATAGTACCATTGATTCCTTATGTTGTTTCTTTGTCTTTTCTTGTAATGCCTTCCTTTGGCATATCTCTCCATATTCTTGCAGTGCATCCATGTCAAGTGTAGTGGGGTCACACTTTGGTATTTCAATGATTTCGTCAAGTGTAACCTCCAACTTATTCTTCTTTGTCTTCTTCTTCTTATTTTGTGACTCAATGCAATGTAGCACCATTGCTAATTTCTTATCCTTTTCTTTTGTACTTGATGATGTGACCATTTGTGCTTCTTTATGCTGTTTTGCATCAGTTTCAGCTTATCAGGTGTCTGTAGACATCTCTACATTCACCTTAGCATCGTTTGTATCATGTTTGTCTGTTTTCTCAAGAGTTCCATATTTTGTTTTGTCTCCTTCATTTGAGTCCTTTGCATCATCTTCCTTGGTGTTCTCATTCTTCTTTTGAGTATCTACATCTTTGTCCTTGTCTCCTTCTGTAACCTTTCTAGTTTCGGTTACATCTTGAGTGTCTCTGATGTTTTGTCAACCATCGGTGTTGTCTTTATTTTCTTCTTCTCTTGAATCCTTTGGAGTTTCCTTGTCAGGTGATTTACATTCTTACATGATATTGATAGCTTGTATCAATATTGGTAGTTTGACTGTAATGTTCACATGTGCTCCATCAATTGTTGTGTCATGTTCATCAGTTGTATCTTTTACAGCAGTGACATCTTCATCCTTATTTATTTCTTTACCTGGGTCATTGGTAATGTCAATGATATTGGTGTCTACAATGTTGTCATTTGTGGTATCATCCCATGTTTCATCTACCACATCTTCATCTTTTTTCCCTGCTATATCATCTTCCTCTTTATCTAGCTCAATGGATGTATCATCTTTGTTTTCCTTATCAACATCTTGTTGTTGAAGGTCTTTGTCGGGGATGTCTTTCTCAACTTGCCTATTCATGATCTTGCACCATTTATTGTGACTGTCCTTTTCAAGGTCAATCAACTTGCCTTCAAGAAACTTGTATGCCCTTAGCTTCGGTGAGAATTCTTTCTTGTATTTCTCCATCATTTCATTTATCTCTACCATTGTTGATTCAAGTGGCATTAGAGAGACAAGTACTCTCTCTCTGATTTCTTTCTCATTTTCCAAAGAAAATGTCCAATGGGTGGATAATCTATCCAAGAGTTCCTGTGGTACATAACTTCCTTCAAATTGCATGGTTACATATTTGAAGTTATACATCTTATCTAACATGGCTTCTTCAATTTTATTTTAATCTTCCTGATTTATTTTCCCCCATTTTCTAATATGTGGATCAGTAATAGATCCATAATTTGCAATGTAAACACAAATGTCATCAATGGTGTCAGGTTCCTTTACCTTGACATTTTCTACCTCTAAGGATTCATCTTGCTTTGTATCCTCTATATCCTCTCAGGTTTTGATGAATTTTCTACCCTTCTTATTTTGTCTTCTCTTCGGTGCAGGTGCTTTTCTCTTATATGTCTTGACTTTTCCTTTCTTAAGATGTGAAGGAGTAGATTCTTTGGAGGTTTAGCTTCTGGTCCTTGAATTATTTGTAGTTCTTGGTCTCTTTGATGGTGGAGGAGGTGGTGAGTCTGACTCTATTTCCTCTGAGTCAATATTTTCTTCATCGTTATTGACATACACTTGTTCTTCAGTTTCGTCCTCTTGTTCTATCTCTTCATCTTGCTCAACTTCTTGCTCATCTGCAAATAGAATCTTCTTGAGATTCTTTACCATTTGGTCCTTCTTTTTCACTATATTTTTGACTACTAGGCCTGATTTATTTCTTTTCTTGGCCTCCTCATATGTGCCAAACCTTGGTTTCTTTTTGTCCAATGGCTCATTGATTAGGGCATCAATTTCCTTTGTTGCAAGATCAATGTTGATCTCATATTCCAGTGGTTGCAACCATGTTTTTCTTGCTACTATAGGTTTGATGTAAGTATGATCTGTGTCGACCATGAAGCATATCTCATCCTTAAATTGCTTGATGAGTTGTTGAGGGATTCTTACCCTCTTTTGCATTCGATCTTTAAATACATTAAAGTATTCATCCATGACAGTTTCAAAATTATCTCCTAGAGCATCTATGTGCTCATTGATTTGCACCGTTATCAGCTTGGTGCTATCCCATTTTACATCTCCAACAGATGGGAACTTCTCTTGAAAATAAAAGAAAATGCACATGATTAATGAACCAAACTTACAGGTGTTTGACTTTGCATTCTTGATTGTCTTCAGATTTTCTTTAAATTTATTCAGAAGTAGCTCGGATGGGTCTAACTGTGTACCTTTCTTCATGATTTTGTAAGTTGTATCCACAGAACCTGATGAAATGCTGTTTAATCTGCTAGCCTGGAAGAATTTGTAACCCAGTACACAAGCACCAAACTTAATTTCATCATTGGTTATGGTTGTCACTTTTAGTCCGCGCCCATCCCATTTGGCTCCAATCATATTTTTGGTCACTACCTTCGATAAATGCTTGATTTAATTTACTTTATCAATTACGGGGTAACCGGTGACCGCATGGATGACATCTCGAGTGATTTCCTTTGGTTCATCCAACCATAACTTGTTATTGTGCATTCTACTTAGCACTAACTGAATCCAATCAGTTTTGAAAACCTTCAGAAACTTTAGGGCATTGGTAAGTCCTTTTACCTCAATGTATTTGTGTTCATCCTTAAGTGTTATGTCTTCGTTACAAAGCTTCTAGTAAGCTTCTTCCATCTCTGACGTTCCAATCTCTACAATCTTGCAGTGTATGAGGGATCAGATGTCCTCAACCAAAAAAACCCTAGCTGGTATGCGTGAGAACACACCAACATTATTGAGTTGTGAGGAAACCTCTAGATGAATCTTATATTTGGGTTGCTCACATGCATTGTTTTTGATGAGTTCAAATTCATCCTTCTTAGCCTTGTTAGTTTTTATGGATCATGATGTTGATGTCATTTTCATAAATTAGGGATTCTATATGTATGCATAAAGAATGGAGTTATCAGTCTGTATAACTTACTATTATGTTTGCACATATCTCTGAGTTGTTTTGGAGTGCTTGGTGGTCAAGTCATGATCACTCTACAACTTGGTTTCTTTCTACTCAAAATCATCTTTTCTCGCTCTTCTCTGGGTGTCATGAAAAATGAGTCACTTTGATGCCCTATTTATAGTCGTTCCCTAAAAAGAATGTAATAAATTCTTACCAAGTTATCAGTATCTAAAGACTGAGTTCATCGGTGAAGTCTTTATTACCATCAGTGATGCTTATAATGTTTCTGAGCAGTAAAAGTTGACTTAGCCTTTACCAATAGGTTTCGGTAACACAGACAACTTTTTCATGTGCTTTATTTACCGACGTGGCTTGATTAATACTAAAAAATTTAACTTATAACCGACGTCTCTTGGTAAATGTAGGCAGTCTTTGCTTCAAGTGTATACTAATGGGTTTCGGTATATATACCCAAAGGCATAGTTTTCACATATTTCAACAAGTATAAGTATAACCATGATGCATCTTTCTTATGCTAATTTGGAATTATTTCATCATATTATGGAACTGATATAAAGTAATAGCTTAGTGTTAATGCAGTTCCATTGGATGGGGTGTCACCATTTGCATTACTCGTTCTAGCTTCATCATTGCTTGAATATTTTCTCCACATCTTATCTCTAGCCCTCCTGATATCTTCAATGGTGTTTCCATTGGCGTATGTGCTTGTCTATGTCATTCGGTCTTTGCAGTCCTTTTTGAGATGACCAACTTTGTGACAGTGTAAGCATGTCATTCTGGGGTTAGTCCAGCCTCTAAAATTTCTTGTCCATAGTCTCATATAGTTTGCAGAAATGTGACCATACCTTCCACATGTTTTACAATTTGTCCAAGTATTGTAGTCCCATACATACTGATTATCGATATGATTTGGTTGATATGGAGTGTCTTGACCTTTATGCTTCCATGCTTGCCTTTTTCTTTTTCTAGCATTCAATATTTGTGTGCCCATCCATCTTGCATGTAGGACAGTATTTGTCCATGTAGGTTTCCTTCCTTGGTTGTTCTATTTTAGACTTACATTCATATGCCTTTTGTCCTTTCTTGTTACATTTATAATAGAATCCTATGAATGAAGGTGTAGATTTAGGAATACCTTTCATTTTTCCTCTAGACACATTTGTTGTGTGACCTTGCTTTCCATAGTTGTTGCATGTAAGCTTTCTTCGTCTTGGATTTTCATAAACATTCTTTGGATTGGATTGATTTGATGATTCTCCATTTTTGGTAAAGCCTAGATCATTGTTGTTGTTGAATCTTCATTGTCCTTCCAGAAAATCATCCATTCTTTTATTTCTCTCTTCAGCTCTCTCATCTTGATTCTAGTTTCTTTATACTGTTCATAAAACATCTGTATCTCAAGCTTTTTATTCTCAATATTCTTATCAAGTTTGTACTTCTCCATTGTATGATATTTTCTCTTAAGGCTTTAATCTTTTCCAAGAAGATACTTAGCTCTGATACCAATTGTTGCGTTTAATGGAAGTAGTACTGAGAGTGGAGGGGTGAATCAATACCTCTAAAAAAATTTCATGTTCTTTAACCAATTAACCTTTGTAATCAATTGCATATTCATTCAATCTTATCTACACTATCTTTATGAGATTTATATCAATTTATAACATTAATAAATATGTGAATCATTCATAGAAACATTCATGAACATAATTGACACATAACACAAGATATGATATCGCTGAAAACTCCTGTTAGGAAGTAAAAACTACGGTGGGGATGGCACCCACAAAACTTCACTATCTATAGAATGGAAGGGGCCAATTAAGGCTTACAATTTTGATCACTTCTGATGATCTACCCTGTTAGGATTATCGGTGGAAACATGTTAAAGTCTACTCTTTTAAGATCTTTTAGCAACACTATTAAGTGTGCACTCGGTTAAGAGATTTGATATAGGACTGTTAAATCCACCTTTCTTGAAAGGATTTCTTACACTTTGCTTCATTTGTTAGAATGATAGAAAATTACAAATTGACCTGGTAAATGCAATCTCCTATTGTTGATACAGATCCTATGTAGTTCACATACAAAATAATATCACCTTAACTGTGATTGAATATTACCTCTGATTATCGGTTTCCTCTGTTCTTGGTTCTGCTAACCAAATTCTTCTTTTTCTACTCTGGTTCTTGAAACTCTCAATTCAATCCATAGATGTGCTCATTCTATTCTTCTCTCTCTTACACACACATTCTAATGAATGATTACATCATCTATTTATAGATAGATTGATTTCATTGATTTGATGATAAAAACAATGTCTAACTCTAAGATTAGGTTTACAACTTGCACCTAGATCTCCTAGTCTATGTGCTTTAAATCAGTTACACTAATTAAAACACTTAAATTAATTTTTCTTGTCCCTAAAGAAATGGATTTAAAAATAATTAAATATCCTAAAAATAGAATACCCTTACTTTATCTGATGTGGAAGTCAGATCCACTTTTTGCGGGTTGCAACTGACTTTTGGTTTTGTCTTTCTGTCATGCTTGATTGTCCTTTAGTTTTTACTGTCGATTGCACTAAATCTATTTCATCGGTCTGTACTATAACTTTTATTTTAGGTTCCTCTATCGGGTTCCTCTTTACCTCTCTATATTGTGATTTTTGGTTTACACACTTCCTTCTGTCATCGGTTTTCTTTGTACTTAGTTATTTTTGGTGATCTGCCAATCTGATCTTTGGTTTTCCCTTTACTATCTTTCGGTGTAAGCTTGCCAAAAGTGTTTTTTGAATACTAATGAAAAATTAATTTCATTACTCTAGCTCTCTTTACATTTTCATCTCCTCCATGGATATCATACAGTTTCTTCCACATATCATAGGTAGTAGGGCAGTCCTTGACTTCATCAAATTCTGAATAGCTGAGTGAAGAAGCTATGTCAATCATCATTATGTTATGATTCTTTAGTTCCACCATCTAATCCAAAGACATAGGTATAGGTGGCTCCACATACTTGTGCTCCAAGAATTGCAAACCAGTATCTCAAATAGTAGATAGATGTAGCCTCATCAACTCTTGCCATGCAACAAAGTTGTCTTTGTTAAGTTTGGGGATCTCCCTTCTGTAAGACATCTTTGACCTTTAGCTTAGGCCTTGAAAACTTCCCTGAAAGCACCAAATTCTCTGATACTAATTGTTGGAAATGAGTTGAGTAACTGAGAGGGGAGGGGTGAATCAATTACCACAAAAACAAATCCAAGTCCCTTAGATGTCTTAAACAAACTTAACACCGTTACTTAGTAAACAAAGATATTTTGTTGTCACTCAGTTAACAAAGCAGTCTTAAGATATTAAATGTAATTATCCTTTAGTGATTAAGTGCATAAACATAAAGCATAAAACAAATAACATGTACATAGATGACACCAAGATTTACCATGGAAACCCAATTTGGAAAAACCACCAATTGCAACTAGTTACTGTTTTTCACTCTTCTAAAGTGAGCCTTGTTAGGAGCCAACCCTATTAAAGGTTACAAAATACACTGTAAGGTGTGACCCTGTTAGAGGATTTAATCACCCTATTAGGAGTGGCCTTGTTAGAGGTCTTCAGACACTTCAATGTAGAAATGCCACATTGTAAGAGGATTTATGAAAAGATTGTTAAGTCTACTCTGTAAAGAGATTTGGATCACTACTACAATTGTTAGAGAGTAACAATGAGTTTTACCTATTTGAAGAATAAATTGTCTTTGTTGATTCAGATCTTGGTTCTGGCTTTAACTGGATCCTTACTGATCAAATATTCTTTTGCAGCTCGGTGTGGATATTCTGTCCTTAATCAGAATTCCCTCTTACTTCACCTTCATTCGTCATATCAAAGAACTCTTCTTTTCTCCTCATTCAATCCAAACTTGACCTTGTATATATATTATATCCCTTGTCAAGTCGGCTTGAATACCCTTCCGAATAAATAATAAAAATTAAGTTAGTCAGTTGCAATTAACCAATTAAACATAAAGTGTAAAATTTTGTTAGTTGGCTTACACTAAATGCATAACTCGGTTGACACTGTAATCCTTCGATGCCTGACCGATACTCAAAAGAAATCAAACTTACTATATTGCCTGAGTGAACTCGGTTAGTACAGAACTTCCTTCATATACCGACAGAGCTTGGTTAATACAGCAAATCATTATACTTGTGTAAACATTTGTTTAACATCAATGAGAATATACAATTGAACAATTTTCTTCAACATAAAATATATATTAATTATAACTCTTTTTTTTTTCTTATATTAATACTATAGTATATATAATATGTGACAACTAAATGGGGCAAGACCGGAGGTTTTCTTTGCTCAACTCTTTCCTACATATGACCCTAGTGAGTTGAGCTGTAAATAGGCTTTCAATCTTAATAAAATTATTTGGCTTCGGCCTTTTGCTTATCAAAATAAAGTGTCAACTAAACTAAAATTTGTGAAGTTCACGTTCCGGGGGATAGCAATGACAAATTTTAAAACTATTTTTTGTTTTGTTTTGAATATTAAAATGAATGACAAGGATTGAACTTTTTAGTGAGATTTAATGGCGGGTTTTTATTGACACATAAAAATAGGGTGTATAGGTTGGATCTCATTGTAGTTTTACGCCACTCCCATAACTAGCAAATTTATCTTAATTATAATCTATATAAAGTATGTTGATATATATTAAGATATTTATAGTAGTAGAAAAAATTTTAACACCTTCTGGTCTATCTTATCTTTTGTTATATTATGGAACATTTTGAAGGCTCGAAATAATGTTGTGCTTGCAGGAAAGGACATGAATCTTACTGAGTCTCGCAGAAGAGTCATCTATCTTGACATTGCGTTGCAAGTCACCACGGTGATTAAGATGAGTGAGAGCAAGAATCTACAAATTCTGTGAGAAGGAAAGACCACCATAGATAAATATGAGATTGCTCATGGGTATACCACCATGAAGACTAAGGAGGAGTTCGAGGCTACCCTTGTTGAATTCATCCTGCAGCTGAAACAATCGAAGCAATGGAGGGAGAACAATGATCCACCAAAGAATGCTACAAACCTCGGAAGAATAGCTCATGAGATCATTGGATACAATTTGGTCTCTCCGGACTCCAATGATGTTGAAGAAGAAGATGAGGCCCAATCTCCTTAGATGTTAACATCAACAAGTTTTTTGGATATGCTTTATGGTTAATATACATTGTAATTTTTGTAATGTTGTTCTCAGTAGTACTGAGAGTTTAGTGATATTTTGTTATTTTGGTACCTAGAAACTCCATACCAACAAAGATGTAACTTTGTTTATACTTTAATGCAATAGAAAAAAAAAAGATATTTAAATTTTAATATATATTTATTGTAATAATATTATATTATAAATATAAATATAAAATAATATATTAATATAATATAAAATACAATTTAGTTGATATTGTAACAGTTGAAAATGGACATATAACACTAATGATATTTAGTTTTATATTTATATATATATAGTTTTAAGTTTGTATAAAATATATATCATTAGTATTTAGGCAATTGGCTATTAATCAATTAACTTTCAACCAATCAAAAAATATTATAAATATTTCATTTGAAAAAAATTATAATGTTAAGATGTATTTTCTTATTTTATAAATTCTAAAATTATTTTTCTCAAATCTTATTGGTGTAAAACATTTTATGTTATAGGAACAAGAGACTTTTTTGGTTGTCATTTTTTTTGGATAGGTAAAAGGTCGTAGCCAAATAATTTAATTAATTTTGAACCTATATACAACCCGACTCAATAGGGGCACTGGTAGGAAAGAGTCAGGTGAAGAAAATCTTTGGTCTAGCCCCATAAATAGAAGTTTTAATTTAGAAATATTATAATTATCACGCTTGTAAGCACGGGGTATAAGAGAAACATTTTATCCTCATTTACAAACATATTCCAATGACATTTACATATGCAATGGTTCCACTAGCGCCACTTATACAAATATTTACATTCATTTAGTATACATGGAAATGAATTGAACTCTTTGCTAAGAGCATCTCTCTTATTGATCATTTTAAGTGTAGTTGCGACTAAGTTGGCCTTCTGCCTCTATGCCAATTTATCGCTCTGATATTTATTGATACCTCCAATAAGAAATCCAGCTGGAGAGCCAACTAATTCCTATATAATACAAATTAACCAAACCTATCCAAACTTTCCCCCATCATTAGCTGAAATATATCTCTACTGACAAACAAAATGTTGTTTATGTTATGCATAATAACCCAGTTAGTCAACTTCTTGAGACTAAAATAGTGTTTGAAAAATATTCCATCATTTTTAAAGAATAACCAACTCATTTAGTATCACTATAGGGTTGCAAAGGGAATCATTTATCCATATACCATCTCATTATATAAAAATAATTAGCTTGGTTAATTCACCATCAAATAATACTATTGAATCAAAGTGTGGGTTGAAATAATATGAGAAATATCGGGTCATCCCGAGTGAATATGCATTATTCATCTAGGTGCACTCAAACTCCTATAGATCTATTTTGACCAGTCTTCATGGTAGGCCTAGAATTATCTGCATAATAGTGTATCATAGACAAAACAACAAAACATGATCAATATGTATGTTTCCTTATGGTTAGAACCAGAGCATAGAATTGGCTTGAGTGGTTATTACACATTCAGAGAGTAACATATATCCCCCACAAACCACCTTGTTGACTTGTAAGGATTAAGATCAATCTTCTGAAAAATATATGAGTTAAAATGGTCCCAAATCAATCCATATAATCTTACCATCCACTAAATCTGACATAAGATCCAAGATTGGCATAATTCAATATAAAATAGAGTGAATCCTGAAGTCACTAATCTAAATAAGATACAAACCAAACAAAGCTAATAGTCTTACCAATAACATAGTAGTGCAGATCCATAGTAAACAGAAAGTCAAGCCAAGTAGAAAATAATAGGACAATAGAGGAAGATATATATATGAGAATAAAAAGAAATATGTGTGTGTGTGTGTAAAATATGAAATACAGGAAGGTAAATGATAGCCACCAAGTTTAAATATAAGAAAATGTGAACCATACAATGATCAACAGGGGCATTGATTGTAAATTTAAGTTTTGATAATTAAACCAGCATATGAACTGCAATGGCAGAGATTAATCAATTAAGTGATAAACCTTCCAAGTATAATTCAAAAGATTAATCTAAAATAGATAAGAGTTATATAGATATCTAAAAGGCTTCAGATAGAAAAGGAAAACATCCATAAATAATCCTGATAATCCATGAAAAATAATACCACAACATAAGAGAGCATGCTTTGTGAAGATGGAAAGCATTCTTCAAAAAAGGTCCTAACACTAAAGTCTTTAATTGTAAATATACTTCAATAAATTTACATAGGATCCAAAATTATATATCACATTTAAGGTATAATAGTCAAGCTAACCATTTGCAAATTCAACTAGAATTTAAGTCATCAAAAGGTAATACTTGAGATTATACTATCAACATAAGGTTCATAGATTTTATAATATATATTGCAAGAAGGACCTATTGTACCAAAAAGGGTCTCCATAATGATCTCCTCAAGGATTTCCTGGGATGACTTGATGTAGAATTTCAATGTCTTATTCATGGGTTATATCCCTCTCAACTTCATCAACAAAAATGTAGTCCTCCAACCAGTTTTCATTCGTAGGTGTTCAAATCAAGAAGAAATACATGAGAAAATCTAGATTCCTAACGATAAATGGTCTATGAGCCCAGAATCCCTCCATGTCCTCCGAGAAGAGAATTGGGTAAGTGGGAACCAGTCTATTTCTAATCATAATAACATCATATTTATTAGGGTAGGGAATAGTAAGATCATCCCTGGTATTAATAGGAACCCTATCTAGGTCTTCTAAAATATCTTCTATGAAAACCTCACAGCATAGTCTAGAAATGTCAGTTTGGTTGTTATAGATATGAACTGCAATGTCGATGATCATTGCAAAAATATATGGATTATCCTTAAACATGTCTTTGCAATTCATAAAATGATCACCTAAGCTCCTAAATATTTCCCTCCAGATACCTCTATTGTTGACATCAACAACTTACCTAATTTTATCTATCATTACCCCTTTATCAAAGGCCATCAAGCAATTTTGTCCCCCAAGTTTAATCAGAGTTTCCACGATCTTCTAGCTAATTCCCTAACAGAGAGGAAATAGACCAAAATTCCAACGGACCTGCAGAGAAAATGGGTTAAAGGATAAGTATTTATTATGTGGCATTAAAAGTACTTAAAGTTGCTTGATATCATTCTTAGGACACTCTTTTAAACACCTTGAATTTGTCATGATTGAAAAGACATGTCGTCACTTGGGGAAGGCAATGATTATGTTGATTAAAAAATTCCTTCCATACTTCTTATGATTACAACTACAAAGAGATTTACAAGTACGATCTCCTTACTCCAAAAGGATGTAATCGGAGTCCAGCAAGACATACTTTAAAACATACTCCATAATCAGAAAAGGTAATGGGAAATATATAACAATGGAATTGCCATCGAACATGACATCACGGATAAGGAAAATGAGACAACTACAATCTTTAGTTGTCGACTATATATCAGCGAAAAAATAAATATATACTAATATATGTCTTAAAGCCAAAGAACCTATATAAGACAAATTAAAAGTAGAAGGAAGGGAAGATACTAAACATCAAAAGGAATGAAAGGAAATAATGTGTGTGT
>MU225217.1:3447484-3478452 GCA_018584345.1 Thuja plicata | reverse complement strand
CATTGATGTTTCATGTAATGAACTTGAATCAAGCAAAGAAGTATCACAGATTACAGATGAGGATGTTACACCAAAAGTTTCAAAGTTCACATCTAGGTATCATTCAAAAGATGATATCATTGGAGATCAGAGCAACAGTGTTTTGACTAGATCAAAAGAAAAAAAGGTTAACAGTGGATGAAGAGGTATGTTTACTTTCACAGATTGAACCTTTAAATGTTGAAGATGCTTGCAAGGATTCTAATTGGCAGAAAGAAATGGAAGAAGAATTAGACAAAATAATAAAAAATGATACATGGGAATTGGTTCCTAGACCTAGTGACAAAAATGTGATTGGAACAAAGTGGGTATTCAGGAACAAGATGAATGAAGATGGTACAATGGTTAGAAACAAAGCAAGACTAGTGTGTAAAGGATATGCATAGAGGGAAGGGATATATTACACTAACACATTTGCCCCTATGAGAAAATTAGAAGCCATAAAGTTACTCTTGGCCTATGCAACAGTCAAGGACTTCAAAGTATATCAAATGGATGTCAAATCAGCCTTTCTGAATGGTGACTTGAAGGAAGAAGTCTACATAGAATAGCTTGAAGGATTTAATCCATCAAATAAACCAGACATGGTATGCAGATTGAAGAAAGCACTCTATGGACTTAAACAGGCCCCAAGAGATTGGTATGAGAGACTAGATGGTTATCTTACCAAGATTGGATTTAATAAAGTACTAGCAAATTGTAACCTATTCATAAGAGAGACACCTAATGGACTATTACTTGTTGCCATATTTGTTGATGACATTATCTTTGGAGGTAATGACAAGCTTAGTTTAGAATTTGCAAAATAAATGTAGAATGAGTTTTAAATGAGTATGATTGGTCCTATAAAATACTTTTTGGGTTTAAATGTAAAATAGACAAATAAAGGGATATTTAAAAATCATTCCAAATATGTGAAAGAAATATTAAAGACTTTCAAGATGGAAGATTCTAAACCAGTATGCACTCCTATGATAACAGGAAGCAAGCTTTCTAAAGAAGATGATTCTGAAGTAGTTGACAAGGCATTGTATAAGTCTATGATTGGAAAACTTATACATCTTACTCAATCTAAACTAGACATATCTAATGTAGTTGGCATTGTTGGAAGATTTTTAGCTGAACCAAAATAGAATCACCTAATGGAAATCAAGAGGATATTCAGATATCTAAAGAGAACTATAGACTATGGCTTATGGTATCCTAAATCAGAGAATGTACAACTTCATGTGTATATAGATGTAGATTGGGAAAGTTTTCTTGATGATAGGAAGAGTACATCTGGAGGAGCAGCATTTCTTGGAGATAGATTGGTTTCTTGGGTAAGCAAGAAGTAGAATTGTATCCCTCAGTCGACAGCAGAAGCTGAATATGTTGCAGCAGCATTGAATTGTTCAACAATGGTTTGGATCAAGTAGATGGTTAAATATTTTGGTATACAGGTTGACTATCCTATTGTTATTCATTTTGATAACACCAGTACTATCAACATGTCCAAGAACCCTGTGATGCACACAAAGACAAAGCACATTGAGATCAAATACCATTTTCTTAGAGAAAAAGTTGCAGATAATGAAGTTAAATTAGACTATGTGAGCACCAAAGAATAGTTGGCAGATATTTTCACAAAGCCTTTATCAAAAGATACTTTTGAGTATCTCAGGGAGAAGTTGGGAGTAATTCCCTCTCCTGAATCTGATTAGATGAAGCAGCAAGAACATCAGTCCAGAGTGACTAATGAATGGTTGACTACTCTACTTCTGGAGTACTACCTGTGCCTAATGTCTTATGGCACCCTTTTCCATTGATGTCAAAGGGGGAGTATAAAAATAGACAAAGGAGCTGCAACAGTGTAGATGAATCTTTGATGAGGATATTGAGAAGATTGTAAAAAGAAAGAAGACACCATGAGCTAAAGATGTTTTTAATAGCATATGTTGTCATCAATGTCAAAGGGGGATATTGTTGGAGATTTACTTCTGGCAGCCAGTTGATTGTATATTTTTCATTGATGACAACATATAATATACAGCAGTGATTTATATGTACTTATCAGAATCATGATATCAAGCCTTGCGCGGTTATATTCATGTTGTTGATGTTTTGTTCATACATGCAGACTCAGATATGATGTTTTAGTTATGTTATGTGGTAGTTATAGTTTCTTGAGTTTGTCTGTACAGAGCTGACATATTGGAATTGTTCTCAAGTTGTGCCTATCTTTAGGATATGCATGTGTATATTCAAGATTACTTATGAGTTAAATATAGTTATCCAAAAGTGCCAAATGTGTTTCAGCAAGATAGCAAAGTTAGAGTTAATTTGGTGAGGCCGACTTAGTGAAGCGTTGCGTCTATTCAATTTATATTGTGTAGTTGTAATTATGCCTGCGTGATTACTAAAGTTGACAAGGATGTTATGAATAGTTTTCTAATAGGTCCCATGATCTTATACTTTGAGGAAGATACTTATAGCAATTCATTTGTGAAAAGCTAAGTGTGAATGATAAGATAAGAGACAAAAAAATGTACAGAGCAGAATATCAGTTGTGTTTCATTCATCAAGGATCTATGTGAAGAAGAATTGAAAGATTACAATACACTGGAACTGATCAAGACAGTAGGTCTACTCTACAGTTCATCATCAGATATTGTGCATATCTATTCTTCAGAAGGTTGTAGCCTTCACCATTAAAGCAGTGAACTTTTGGACAGTGAGTCCTCACCCTTAACTGGGTTATTTGTAAAAGACTCCTAACAGGGTCAGACCCTTAACAAAGTCACTATACTTATTGTATTATAAAGAACAACTCCTAACAGGGTTGCAAGATCTTCTAACAGGGATCATTATAAACAAGTATAGTTTATTGTCGGTATTAATTCCCGCCAGGGTTTTTACCATTTGGTTTCCCCATAACCAAATTGTGGTGTTGTCTATTGTGTTATCTGAATGTGCATTTACTTTATTGTATTCTAGAGTTAATAAAAGAAAAGAATTAAATTAGTGGATAACTAATTCACCCCCCCCCCCTTCTCAGTTATCCTTTGGGACTATTCTAAAATCAATCCATACAAGGCTTTATGTAGTCTACATACCATGTTTCTCTTGTCTGGATCAACAAACCCTTATGGTTGTTCAATGTATACTTCTTCTAGTATTCCATTTAGGAATGCAGATTTGACATCCATCTCGTATATCTTGAATCCTTTGTATGCAACATAAGCTAGAAGAATTCTAACTCCTAGTCTAGCAACGGGTGCAAAGGTTTCACCATAATCAATACCATCCTCTTGTGCATACCCCTTGCATACTAATCTTGATTTATTCCTTGTGACTTCTCCATTCTCATTCAGCTTGTTTTTGAATATCCATTTGGTACCGATGATATTCTTTTCATCTGGTCTCGGTAATAATGTCCATGTATTGTTCTTTTCAATCATTTTTATCTCTTCATTCATAGCACAAACCCATTCTTTATTTTCAAGTGCAGTATTAATAGATTTAGGCTCAAAATCACAAAGTAAACATCTAGTGTTTAGTGACTTACTTCTTGTTTTCATTCCAGCATTCTTGTCTCCTATGATCTGATTCTATGGATGATGTCTTCTGACATACTTGGAAATTTTTAGTTCAGATCGTTGTCCATCATTTTGATCATCATCTTGAACTTCATTATGATCTCCATCGCTCAACATCATCTTGAGTATTTTCCTAATTTTTGGTAATTGCAACCTGATGCTCGGGTGCAATGTTTTGTTGCTCAGTAGCGATATACTGTTGCTCAGGTAGAGTGTCAGGTTCTTCATTGTAAACAAACTTGTTGTAGTCTTCTGCTTCTTTTTTTCTTTCCTTATCATTCTTCTCTACAAATTCATCTATTCTTACATTTGCACTTTCAATGATCTTGTTAATACATTTATAAGCCTTGCTTTTGGTGGAATACCCTAGAAAGATACCTTCTTCACTTTTGGAGTCAAGCTTTCCATTTCTATCATCTTTCAAAATATAAAATTGAATTCCAAAGATTCTAAAGTAACTTAAATTGGGTGTGTAACCATATCAAATCACATAGGGTGTCTTCTTTGTGTCCTTCTTCAATTGTACTCTATTCAATGTGTAGACAGTAGTATTGACAGCTTCCCTCCAAAAAGTTTGAGTGATGATTTCCTCAATCATCAATGTCATTGCACAATCAACAATGGATCTACTTTTTTCTTTTAGCAATTCCATTTTGTTGTGGTGTTCTTGGTGCAGAAACTTGTCTTTTAATTCCATGCTCATTACAAAAGTTAGTGAATTTATCTGAAATAAATTCCCCTCTATTTTATCTTAAGCATTTCAATTCCTTACCATTTTGTTTTTCTACCATAACCTTATACCATTTAATCATCTTGAATTCTTTTGATTTATCTTTTAAGAACATAATTGTCATCATTCTAGAATAATCATCCACAAAGAGAATGATATACCTATCTAAAAAAATTGATCAAACTCAATTCTACACAACCCAAGAAGAACCTGTTAGCCAATAACCTGTTACAAGAGAAGAAAAATGGAGACAGAATAAAAGTGCTCTCAAATGTTAAAAATGCATAAGAGATAATGAAAAAGTATAATGCTCAACCTTATTAAAGGTGAGATAGAAACCCTAAAGGGAAAATCTAGGTTGCACATAATTAATTAATAATGCACCTAAATGAAGCTTAAGTAACTAGAGTAATAGGAACTTATATAATTAAATCAATATGATTTAATTAATAAGCATAAAGTAATAATAATCTAACACTATCACCATAGTAATTCTTTGTCCTCATGGGTCCACATAGATCAGTATGGACTAAGTCTTTAATAGAATTAGATGTGTGGGCTTTACTCTTGAAACTAGACTTTGTCATCTTACCTTTTTGACAATTTTTGCACATGATATGCTCTGGCTTTGACATGCTCGGTAAGCCTCTTACTCTTATTTTATTTCTTATCTTTATCATGTTTTTAAAATTCACATGACATAATCTCTTATGCCAAAACCATATGTCTTCATTTCTAGCCATTAAACAAGTGGTTTTAATTTCATCAAGATAGAAAAGGTTACCTTTTGTCTGTTCACCAGTTCCGATCAACCTTCCTGATTCATTGAAGATCTTTGCCTTCTTATTTTCAAATGCTAGTCATTGACCTGTGTTATTTGGATATGAAAGACTCAATAGATTATTATAAAGTAATTTTACACAGTAAGAATTTTCACATTTTATCAGGTTATTCAACATTATGGTTCCTTTACCTTCAACTAGACAAGGTGTGTCATTACCCATTCTTACTGATCCACCATTACAGTATTCAAAAGTTTCAAACTTTTTTTTATCACCGGTCATGTGGTGAGTGCAGCCACTATCTATAATCCAGAGATCATTCTTACTAACCTTAGATATGAGTGTAGTCTCTACATACCTTTCTTCTTCATCTGAATCATCCTTCATGGCTACAAATACCATCTCAATGTCTTCATCAGATTCGATGTCAGTATCATCAACTTTGTTCTTAGCCAGGTAACAAGTTTTCTTTCCTTTGTCCTTGTATTCTCGGGTATCTCTTTTTTCAGATTGTCAGTTGCTTCGGTAATCTCTTTTATCACCTCAGTCAAACTTCTTTTCATATGTTCTGTCATTACTTCTATCATCTTTTCTTCTATTAGGACATCTTGCAGCAAAGTGCCCAACCTCTTTACAATTAAAACATACAAGTGGTAATTTACCTTTATATCTACATTTGCCTCTCTGCAATCTTATTTCCATTAGTGCTTCAATCTCATCAAGTCCTTGGTCATCACTATCACTTTCACTATCATTTCTAATAGTGTGTCTATGACTTGACTAACTTATTTTCAAATAATATTTGAATGCAAATTCTATAGATGGTAAGACACTATTATCAAAATTATTCATCTCAAATGAAATTAGTCTACCAATCAGACTATCTAGAGTAACAGTATTGTTTGCAACTGCTCTCATTTCTTGTATATAAGATACTTTAATATCATATACAGGCAATAAGGTTCTCAGGATTTTACTTACCACTGTCTCTTCTTCAAGTACACCTCCAACTCCTCGAATAGCATTGACTACCTCTTTGATTCTATAGCTATACTAAGTTATATTTTCTCCTTCTTTCATCCTTAGGTCATCAAATCTCCATCTTAGGATTTCTTCCTTGGCTCTTAGTACATTATCATCTGCTCCATGTACCAACTTCAATTTATCTCACATTTCCTTTACAGAGGTGCAGGTTTTGACATCTTCAAACTCAGCATCGAAGAGTGATGAAGCAAGTTCTATCATCACGCAATTATGCTCATGCTTTTATCTTAATTTCTCAAGTGTGTGAGGTCTTGTAGGAAAAACATATTCAGTATCTAGGTGTTGAGTAACATCATTACCAATACCTGATAGGTGGAGTCTTATTCTTCTTTGACATGATGCAAAGTTATCTTTATTCAACTTGGGCACATCTCCTCTATTCATCTTGTGATCTTTTGCTTGAGTTTTTAAACTCCCTTTATAAGAACACAAGCTATGGTACCAATTGTTAGAATAACTAAGAGGGGGGGCGAACCAGTGGCCTCAAAAATATTCTAATAAATCAACCCAAAAACTTACTACCACAATATTAAGCCTCTATTTATCTTCAGTCCTACAAGATTAATGCCTTCAAACAATCTTAATAAATAACTACTGCTCAGAGTTAACTGTTAAACCTTATTCTTACCATTTACCGATTAGCAGTCTTTCATTTACCGAAAAATAATAAATTGCTTAGTGTATACTGATCAATCCAGAATTAGTTATGTGTAATGCAAAACACTAAAGTAATGACTCATAAACACATTGACACATGGATTTTTAACGTCGAAACCCTGTTAAGGGAAAAAACACTTGGGAATGGTAACCCAAAATTTTCACTCTTCTAAAGTGAGCTCGGTGAAGAGCCAACCCTATTAAAGGTTACAAAGACACTGTTAGGTGTGACCTTGTTAGAGGATTTAAATAGAATAGTTTGTCACTTGATATCAGGCATCTCTATGCTACCTTCTATGACCAAACCCAATGTAGTTTGTCAAATGGTATTTGGCGTCTCATGTTATCTTCATGATCAAAATTTTTGATACTCCTTGGGATGTATCTCAATATAGAAAGGATTGTTAAGTCCTTATCGGTTAAGAGACTTTCTAATCCAATGGTTAAACTGAAAGAGTAAATGATCTATTCACATATACAAATATACATTATAGATTTTTAGATCTATTGTAAGCTCATAATACCTTTCTGATCAATGTATCTTTTCAATACCTTTGCTCCACTTCTTTCTACTCGGTGATGTTGTACTTCTCTATTTCTCGATGTCCACAGACTTCTTTAGCTCTTTCCTCAGCTTGATTGATCAGGACTGTATGAAGTTATTCTTCTTCATTTTCTCTCTAGCGTCTTCTTTCACTCTTCACTCCCCTAATTCATAATGAATTAGATTGTCTCTTTATAGAAATTATATCACCATTTCCTAGTTCTTGACTTTCTTATTCTTGGCGTGATCCAAAATTCTAGCCAATCTTTCTTTAAAGCTTTTACTTAAGTTTTATCTCGTAGATTTCTCTTTGACAACTGTAATAAAACTTCTTTAAATCTTTCACTTATCTCTGGCTTTAACTTGGCAATGAAAACAATGTTAACGACCAGTTAATTCTATCTTTAGCTCTTGCCAGCTAAGTCTTTTGTCATTTCTGAACTTAAGTTCCTTTTGGTGTTTTAACTCTTATTAGCTTTGGTCTACACTTCAGTTCTCCTTGGGTATCTCCATCAGGCATCACTGTGAAGTTCTACTCATTTGTAATTCTTGTGATTTTGCTCGCTGGTAATGCTTGTCGGGTTTCTTTCTCGGGCATCACTAACTTTACTCTTAGGTTTTTGTGTCCATTGGGGTGCACTACCCATCGGTGTTTGTTGTCACTTAGTGAATACTGGTCTTTTATGCATTACTGAAACCATAATCTTTATCTCTCTAATTCTCTTAAGTCTTTAACACTTTGTATATATAACCGATTAGATCATATCAAGTTGACATCAATGACAATACAATCCATTAAGTGATTTAATGTCTTGCATTATCTTTATGCATTTCAGTGATCAACTTAACATCTTCAAACATTTAATCAGTTATGGCTCATCAGAATTTGACTAGAATAAAGCATCCTCTCCCTTTCCTAAATTCCAAGTCAAAATAACTATAATAGTCTTTCTACATTCCAACATAAAGTTCCAAATACAAGATCCTCTTGGAGGGGACTTTTCTTTGAAAATACTAGAGGTCTCTCGACTGTTGAGATACTTATGGAAGAGAAAATTCACCCACTTGAGATGTGGATTTCTAAACATTCTCCAAACCAATTTAGCCCCCAGAGCTTTACTTTGATCTTTAATATTCTTAATACTTGCTCCCCCTTCCTCCTTTGGTCTACAAACTTTATCCCAAGCCATAAGGGATATTTTATTTTCCTCTCCCATGCATTGCCAAAAGAAAGTCTTGAGATATTTGTTTAATTCTTCTTTTGTAGTAGTCGGAAGGTTGATACATGATAGATGATAAATAAGAATTGCAGATAAAACAAATCTAACCATATTTTCTCTCCCAGTGGAAGAGATCCATTTCCCTTTCCAAGAGTCTACCTTCTTCTTAATTTTTTTGTCACTGGTTCTCATAATTTAGAGGAACTGTTTCCTTTATCCAAGGGTATCCCAAGTTATTTACAAGGCAACTCCCCTATTTTGAAATTCAAGATCTTACATATTTCTTTTTCCAATTTAACATCAGTATTAAAGATTTTTATTTCTCTAGGCTAATTTCCTTCCTAGAGGCATTAGAATAGGAGTCCAACATTTCCTTGTAAGCTATTTCCTCTTGCTTTTTACTCTACCCATAAACCATAGTATCATCAGCAAATTGTTGATGTGTGGTGGGATCTAATTCACTAGTGATCTTTATGCCTATAATTTTATTATCCTCTCTTGCTCGTGTGATAGCCTTGCATAGGGATTATGTCATTTATTATGATTTAAAATGGGAAGATGGGGTCTCCTTGTCTCAAGCCTCTAGATATGCTAAAATAAACTGTTGGAGTATCATTAACCAAGATTAACACTTTGGGAGAGGAGATACATTCAAAGATTAAGTTTATCCATGACTTGGAAAATGCAAAATCCTCTAAGAATTTACAAAGGAAGTGCTAGTCAACCTTATCATAAGCCTTTTTAATATCTAGTTTAATGAGCATAAAAGGTTCTTCATTCTTTTTGGATGGAATGGATGTCTTCTTGAGCTATAATTACTCCATCATAAATAGATCTAACAAGGACAAATCCAAATTGATTCTTAATTATTAAGTGAGGGAGAAGTTTTTGGATTCTATCAGCTATAGTCTTAGTAGGTAGCTTATATATAGAATTGCATAGTGCTATAGGTTTGAAATCATTCAATATTTTTTCTTTGTCCTTCTTAGCGATTAATTCTAGGAAGGTATTATTAATCTCTTTAAGCATACTACTAGAGTTTCTAACACCTTCTAAGGCTTTAGTCACTTCATTCCCAATACAGAAATAACATTTTTTGGAAGAATATAGTTGGGAACCCATCTGGACCTGGTGACTTATCTGGGTTCATTTGCATTAAGGAAGATTCAACTTCATCTATAGTAAATTTAACCACCAGTTCTTTATTTTGATTATGTGTTATCAGTTTAGCAATATTTTTAATTATGTCCTTATGCCCTCCTAGATTAGATCCTTCCACATTATTAAGGATATTTTCAAAATAGATAAATGGCTCTTCTGCAATTTGTTTAGGTTCCTCTATAACAGTTCCATTACTTGGTTTGATCTTATTTATGTTATTGATTACTCTCCTTTGTTTTGTGTTATTGTGGAAGAACTTGGTAATTTTATCTCCTGCCTCTAACAATGTTTCCCTAGATTTTTTATGCCAATAAATATCCTCTTTAGCCAATATATGCTCATATTCTTTCAGCAATTCTTTTTCTTTTAAGTAAAGGGACTCATCCATTCATTTCTCAATGACTGTAGAATTGACTTCAACCAATTTTTCTTCAAGATTCTCTTTGGACTAAAAAATGTTTCTAAAGTGTTCCTTATTCCATTCTTTAAGCTTTTGTTTGATTATCTTCAGTTTGTTGACTACCTTATATAGCTTGCAGCCTGATACTTTTGCTTCTTTCCACCATTGTTCTATTAATTTTAACACTTTTTCATCTCTCAACCACATCTTCTCGAACATAAACTAGGTAGTGGTCGGACCCTTATATTGGCATAATTTTAGCCTCCATAATGTTTGTGAAATACACTAAAAATCCTCTTAGAAAAAAATATGTCTAATTTCTCAACAATGTTGCTGAAACCCTGCCTTCTATTGTTCCAAGTGAAAGCATTCTCTGCCATTTTAATTTCCATAGGGTTGTTTCTATTAATCCATTATGAAAAATCCAAGTTTGCTCATGACGTTCTTGGGCATACTCCCTATTTTTCTAAGTGACTAGTTATAGCATTGAAATGTCCTCCAATAATATAGATCTGATCTGGAGCCTCATTTAAATATTGTTCAATCTCATTCCATAATTGTTTTTTCATCTCTACCGTGAGTTGGTCCATAGAAATTTACTAAGAGGAAACTGAGATTGTTCCTTATTCTTTTTACCCAACCACTCATCTAGTTATTTTTGCATCTATCCAAAGTAAACACCATAGACTATGGATCCCATATTAAATCCAACCCTCCTGAGGCTCCATTTGCAGGAGATTCAATAACATCCCTAAAACCAATCCTTTTCTTAAATGTGTCTAGGTCTTATTTATTCAGTTTTGTTTCCTGGACCAAAATTATATCTGAGTTGGTATTAGATATACAATGTTTAATAATGTGTTTCTTGTTAGGGTAATTCATGCTCCTAACATTCCAATTAAGGAGCTTCATGACTCCTTAGGAATTACCTTCCCCTTCCCTGCATAAAACATAGCCATGAGTTTGATCTATCTGTCAGCAGAACCATCCTTAATTCTTAGCTCATATAAGGGTTTCTTGCCTCATTTCTTGCTTTGTCTAGTATAGTTTGGAGTCTTATTTCCTTCATTGCATTGTGTAATACTAAGTATCTCAGCATCCTCACCACATTCTATATCATTTAATTCAACAAACATTTCTTCTATCTCAGATCTTGGAGGAGGAATATCAAATTCAAAGGCCATAAGCAAATGATTTTGTAGAGGTAATTCCTCCTCGTCAAATATTTCATCCACAAATTTCTCAATAAGGTCTAGGGTGACTTCATTGCATAGATGAATTATAATAATTTTCACCTCTACCTCCACTTTATCTTCATTCTTTAATCATGCCTCCTCTTCATTAATCGTATGACTTCCCAGCTCCCAACTTCTCTCAATTTCAGGAGAAGGCATCGAGTTAATCTTCAGACTGCTTACTTTCTTTGTAGAGGTATTATTGGAAATCTCTTCTCTAGCTTGCTCCATTTGATCCTTGGGTACCAATTCAACCTCCATAGTTTTATTTTCCTCATTACTATTTTTTATCCCTCCCATCATTATTGACTTCTACACTCTTGTCTTTCTCCTCCAAGATTCCTTCTTTCCTGCCTGATCCTTCTCTTCCATCCCCCATTTTTACTTCCTTATATGTACCCCCTTTAGGGTGATTGTTATGAGAATATACCTTATTTCCTTCTTCCAAAGTCTCGTTAATATCTCCAACTTCCACCTCTTTGGGATGGGCTAAATCTTTCACTTGGCTATTGCTCAAAGGGTTGTTATTTTCAACAACAAATTCTTCCCACATGATCAAACCTAATGTTGACCACCTGAGCCAGGGGGGAATCTTTGGCAATGGAATTTCCATACCAAGATCAAGATCTATTTTATTATTAATAGAGCCTTTAAAAACACTAGTTTGATATTATACGATGCATTTTTTGTTTTAATTTCTATACATTTCATAGAGTTGATTTTAGTATCCATTTAAACTAATATCATGTAAATAGCTTATGATAATATATTTTCCTCAAATCCTACAAAATCTCCAAGCTGATTACCTAGTTTTTATTAATAATTTCCTTCTCCATTAGTTTGACTAGGATATTATGAAGCATAATGTTTCGATCTACCTTAAAAGCTTCTAATTCTCAGGGGTTAAAATTTGGATAGCAATCTAAGAATTTAAAATTGTGCCCCTTATATTGAGGGGATTTACCAGAAATAAATTCATTTTCCAATTTAGTGCTATAGCAGTCATATAAAGAAATCCTCAGGTAAACAAATTATACCTACCTAGCCCTTGTAGGTTTCTTGAAACCAATCGGCTACCTCTTCACTGTGAATCTCGAAGCCACACCATCTAGCAAAAATCCCATAGGTCATGCAATACCTTCTTTTTCCTTCAGGGAAATCATGATTGAATTCAATGGTGATTTTATCTTCATAAATTAGGGCAGGAAGCTTTTACCCTAAATCACTTTTTTGCTTCACCTTTGAAGGTTTATCATCTTTCTTAGGTGGGATTTATGGACCACTGGTAAATCTTGTAGCATCTTGATTTTGATGACACCCAAACTTTGAAGGGAACACCCTTCTATCATTCTTACTGTAAAAAAATCCTTTATGGTTTCCTCCCTGATATTTATTAGTAGTTAGAACCTTTCTTGGAGCCAATTTTAGTGAACCTTCCTCAAGATTTTTCAGTAAATGAAATTTAATGGAATCTAAAGGGTGTCGATAATCCTAGGAAGAACTCAAAGCTGGAGGTGGATGCCAGGAGTGTGATGCCCTAGCCTCAGCCCGTCTAACCTTTCTGGATTTGACAATCTTCCACCCTTAATCAATATTTGAATGAGGAAGGGAAGCCCGGCTCTGTTGGGGAAATGTAGAAAAATGTCTTTCGCAACCTGCTTGATTGTATATTTTTTTTTCCTAAAGAAAACCCCTTACATGTCCAAATATGCATTCGCAATCGGTAGCAGAGCCATTTTTTAATTTGCAAATTGGTTGTCATTTTTTATAATTAAGAAATTTACATCTAAAATATTTTTCCCATTTGAACTATTTTTACTAATTCCGCAGGGATTTCATGGGATTTTCAAGTTGTCATTTTATAATTTAAAAAATTATTATTTTTAAGTTTTTTTTTAATGTTTGAAGTCATACACATTTCACTGAGTTTTATATAATGTATCATTTTGACATTACTTTATCCTTAAATTATATATATATGTATACATATATATATTTACACACACACACACACATATATATATATGTATGTATGTATGTATATATGTATGTATATATATATATGTATATGTATATATGTATATATATGTGTATATATATGTATGTATGTATGTATATATATATATATATATAACCTTGAGGTGTCCCCGCGACCCAACCTGACGACCCAACATCTCGTATCTTGGGTATTGGGATGAGTTGAGGCAAAAATTAAATGAATTTTAGTATTTAGTTGTAATCACCTGAAAATGGTCTGATGAACTCAGAAGCCCTAATCTAAAATCAAGTCTCCCAAGTCCTAACCAAGACTTTTGATTCAAAGCTAATCACAATTATATAATTTAACTAGATCGGTTTAATATATAATTCATCAAAAATCAAGAATCCAAGATCACTCACCAAGAGGCATTAATTCATCAATTAATCTTGGTCATTAAAATCACATCAAAATAAAAAAAATATGGCTAAGGAAATTAATTAATTCAAAACATTAATATTCATTCAACTTGCCTCAAAAGTCAAACCTCCAACCAATAAGAGGTAATCATATGTATCAATTGAGCTTTGATCTTAGCCATCCCTCATGGATGCATCTCAACCGTCAAATTTGAATTTCGATTTGAAGTCTTTTCCCTCCAAGAAAATCTATATAATGTAGCCATTCGAGCTCATTTCATATAGGTGAATAGTGCATTTTAGCATCGAATTAATGTCAATTTCATTCTAGCTTAATCTAGTTCATTTTCTTAAGATAAATAGTTCAATTTCATGCATTTGATCATAAATGGTGCATAATTGAACATCTTTTCATGCATTTTAGGCATTTTCATATGAAATCTTCCATCCTAGATTGTCTATTTGCTAAGAATTCATGCTTAATCTGAGAGCATTCTATGTAATTCTTGTAAATCTTCTAGCTAGGAATCAATAGGATGTTTTTGACATGTTTATTGGTTCAATTTGGCTAAATTTGATGCTAACATGTTGATATAAAGTCATATTGAGTGGTTGTGTGCAACATTCTTGTAGGGCATCATTTACACATCACATTAGTATATTATATTTATATTATTCATTATATTAATTATTTTTCAATTACATTTTATTACTAATAAATTATTAATATATGAATATAATATAATATAATACTAATTTAAATTTCATTATATGTTATATTATATTATCTAATACAATATTATATTAAATTGTATTATATTTAGTATATTATAATATATCAATATTTAATAAATTATAATATAATATAATATATACTTTTAATATAATACATATGAGTATATTGTATTAATTGAATTATATAATAATAATGGCTCATTAATGGGTTGCATTGGGTTTTACCAGCCTTTAGGTCTTCAGATTCAATTAAGTGGACAAAGCCAGAGGAAGGATAGTGGGAAGTGAATTTTGATGGTGCTTCCAAGGGTAACCTAGGGCCCTCAGGAGCATGAATTATTATTTGGGATTGTGCACAGAATACTCTAGCAATTGGTGAAAAGAGATAAGAATATGGTACAAATAATGTAGCTAAGGCAGAGGCTACACTGGTGGTTATTAAGGTGGCCAGATTCTTAGGAGTGGAGAAATTAAATTTGGAAGGTGATTCTCTCATAATCACACAAGCTATAATAAAGGGAACTATGGAGGCCTGACATTTACTGAAGTTTATAGATTTAATAAATTATGAGCTGGAAGATATTAGAATATTCAAAATAACACATGTTAAAAGAGATGGCATTAAGGAGACTGGCCGGTTATCAAACTAGGCGTTAACTTTTGAAAATAAAGTTGATGTCAAAATGAAAGACATTAGACTTTTAACTTTAATTTTTAAAGATGGAGAATGGATTTTTTTTAAGTATTGATGTCACCTGAATTGATGGCAGCTCTAGAAGTGGTGTACGAGGGAAGGGGAGCTAATGGTGGTGGGATGGTTGATGTGCCAACTTGCTTGAAGATAGGACATAGCATTAATTATGATAGAACCCAAAAACATTCCCATAAAAATTAGCTTTTGCAGAGTTTTTTGGCTATTCAAAGTTTTTTTAGAATAGTACTATGGTTGGGGTTTGAGATGGAGATGACTTTCACATTGACAAGGACTAAATAACATAATCCTTTCTTCAGACAGTTAACACGAAAATGAGTGGATAAAATGATTAGTTTTGAAGATGAAAATTTGTCAACATGTGCATTGATAATCTTGGGTGACATGTTTAGTGAGGTGGAGAACATGCACCAAACAAATACAAATGTTTTCTCCATGATTATGGAATGGGATTTTCAATTGGAAGAAACAAAGGAAATTTTTTGAGAGACAATGGAAACGATTATATCCCCTAAATTCCTTGGAGGATTGGATAGCATTTTGGAGAGGACGATCCCATGGCTAGGCATGATCCTGGGAGATCGACAGATTGGCTTGGAAAGAATTGAGGGAACCAAGTTCACCCCATTTGTGTGGCATTTTGATGAGAAGAGGAGGAGAAATAGATTCAAAGATGCTCATAAGGGGCGGGAAGCCCTGAAGTTGGTTGTTCAAATTAGGAAACTCAACTTGGAACTTCAAGAAATGAAGGGGCAAGTGACAATTGAGGTTGTAGAAAAGGAGAGGGAAAAGAATAAGAGCTGAAGTAGTTGTGGTGATGAGATAGGATGCAATGCAACTTCAAAAAGTGATGGATGTGATACAAAGGTTGGCGCCCATGCAACATGACCCAATTATGGGTGCTTGTTTCTTATTTTTGGCTTGGTTCATAAAGCTTTTTCTTGTTGTTACTCCATTTTCTGGGTTCAAAAACTATTGTAGGTTTAGTGGCACGGTTTATGCCGGGTCCCAACAAATTTTGTTTTGATGAAATTTTAATGTTTTTTTGTAAATTTTGAATGGTAAATGATGGCAGGATGGTGGGTAGTTGGTTTTTGTTTGGTTAATAGAAATATTATGAAGGGTTGGATGGTATATTAGGGTTACTTTTCTCAGTTATTCAATGTACTGGTTATTTTACAATAGTAATAAAAATAAACTTGTTACCGAAAAATATATAATAATAAAGTAATTAATATATTAAATTATACTATAAATATTAATATATTTCAATAAATAGTTTAAATATAAAATAAAAATATAATTAGTCGATAGACTTTATATTGTGGACTTCACTATCCATAATCGCCCACTAAACCTGTCTCATATTTTAAAATCACCTTAGTATCCCATTAAACTATTTTCAAATCAACTTTCTAACTTACTAGAAAATCTCAAAAACAAATTTTACTGATAAAAAATAATTGTAACGATTTTGCATTGCTTAAAAAATTAAAAAAACATATACATTTAAATATTATTACTAAGAAAAAGAATGTGTATAAAAGAAAAAACCTTTTTTTATTATTTCTTCTTTTCATAAGAATATATTTCAATATTATCTTCTTTTATTATGATATTCTATATTTTTTAATTTAAAAAAGAGATAAATACTATGTTGGGATTAATGGGAAGTATGTACTGAGAGGGGAGGGGTGAATCAGTACCTCTAAAACTTTTGTATCCTTTAATCAATTAACCTTTGTAATCAATTGTATATACATTCAATCTGATCTATACTATCTTGATGTGAGTTATATCAAATCATAACATTAACATACATGTGAACATTCATAGAAACATTCATGAAAGTAATTTACACATAACACAAGATATGATATCGCATCAACCTCCTGTTAGGAAGTAAAAACTGCGGTGGAGATGACACCCAGAAAATATTCACTATCTGCAGATTGGAAGGGGTCGGTTAAGACTTAAAATTTGATCACTTCTAATGATCTACCCTGTTCTGAGTATCGATAGAGACCTATTAAAGTCTACTCTATTAAGATCTTTAGCAACACTATTAAGTGTGCACTCCGTTAAGAGATTTGTTGTATGCCTGTTAAATCCACCTTCCTTGAAAGGATTTTTACACTTTTTTGCACTTGTTAGAATGAAAGAAAATTTCAAATTGACCTGGTAAATGTAATCTCCTATTGTTTATATAGATCCAATTTAGTTTACATGAAAAATATTATCACCTAATTGTGATTAAACAATACCTATGATTCTTGGTAGCCTATGCTCTTGGTTCTGATAACCAAATTAACCTTTTTCTATTGTGGTTCTTGAAACTCTCAATATGATCCATAGATGTGCTCGTTGGCTTCATTCATGTTCTCCTCTCTCTTCACATCATCCATAATGAATGATTGCATCATATATTTATAAGATGGATTGACATCATCAAGTTTTGATAAAAACAATGTTAACTCTAAGATCAGGTTTACAACTTGTACCTTGATCTCCTAGTCTATGTTTTTTAAATCAGTTAGACTGATTAAAGAACTTAAATTCATGTTTATTGTCCCTAAAGAAATGGATTTAAAAACAAATCAATATCCTATAAATAGAATAAGCTTTCTTTATCTAACGTTGAAGTCATATCCACTTTTTGCGGGCTACAACTGACTTTTGGTTTTTGTCTGTCGGTTGCCCTTTAACTGTCTTGTCGGTTTGCGCTTTATCTTGCATGTTGGGTTCCTCTGTCGGGTTCCTCTTTATCTTTCTTCTTTGCAATCTTGGTGTACACATAAAATTGTGTCGTCGGTTCACTTTTTACTTAGCCATTTCAGTGATCTTCTTTATATCTGATTTTCGGTTTTCTCTTTGTTTTGTCTTTCGGTGTATGCTTACCGAAAGTGTTGTTTGCATACTAATGGAAAATTAATGTCATCAATATCCCCCTTTAACATTACTATCAAAAACTGATATGTGCAAAATACTAAAATAATGTTAAGTATATACAACATATATAATCCTTAGTCATTTCATGACTCCCCCTATGTATATGTTTTGTATATCTGTACATATGATGTCTTTCCTTATACATATATTTTTCCATCTATATATATCATTTTCCCCATATGAATATACATATACATATTTACCATTTTCTCATCTCAATGAATGAATACACATATTATTTTTCCCTTTTTTAAGTGAGTACTCATATCATTTTCCCCCTTTTTTGATAATAAAGGCAAAGGTCTATACCTTAGAACTTATAAAAAAATGTGGGAGTGTGAAGACTTCATGTCTTCCATCATTTTATCCCATTGTTCTTTTAGGTTCTTGGTGCAGAGAACCTCCCATTTTGATGTGTTTACTATGTTTTAGGGTTATGTTAGGTGTTTTGTGTGAGTTATAATAAGATCCACTAGGTTGGATCCAAATTGGTTCATCTCCATGTTTGTAAGAGCCAAATGTGCTCATAAGTGATATTGTGGTCATTTTGGCCTAAAAAGGGAAAAGTTTCTATTTTTGGGACTGAGGTTTATAGTGTCTTTGAGGACCCTAGGTAACCTAATTAGGGTCATGGAATTCAAACTCATGTATCAAGTTGACTAAAAGAGTCAAAAATAAAAAATGCTAAAAAGTTGCTCGAGCAACTTATGCAACTTTTTGCAAGAAGTTGCAAATGGGAGTTGGAGTAGTTGTAACTACCCATGCTCAGGTATTTGAGCATGGATGGATTATTTTCAGAAGGTTAATGAAGTTTTGGATTGCACAACTTATTTGTGAACCCTTTGTATAGATGTTTTTGACTGTGTACTTGTAATTCACAGTGCTTTCTACATTATATATGGCTGTGTACGGATTGGGAAAGGAGATCAGACCCCATGGGGGTCTAGGGTTTAAAAATATATTTATTTTACATATTTTAGTTTTCTTTGAAGTTATAGGAGTGTAGAGTTATAATATATTTGAAGCCATTGGTCTGCAATTTCCATTTGCAGAGTTGCAGAGGTGAAAATGGCTCTAATCTAGACATCCACCATTGAAAATGGATAAAACCATGGGGGATGAAGGGTTAGGGTCTGTACATATTTTTTTATTTCATTTTTTTTTTCAATGGAGTTTCTAGACCAAGAGTGAAGCCCTATGGCTGACTACTAGGAGCAGGTGAACCTAGATAGGGTAAAGAATGAATTGTATCAAGAACCCATGATCTTGGATGGTGAACTTAGTGGTATGTGTAGAAGCCCTAAATTTTTCCCATAAAGAATAAAATGGTGATAAATTATGATAGGAATTTTGAAGACCAATTTGATGGCATTTTGTCCTAACTGGTCCAGAGACCTAAAATAAAGGCTAAAAACTAGGGCATTGTAAAAACTAGGGTTGTGGGTACATTGAGAAGCTGGGATTTTAGATTCTAGTAGAGTTGGTGGACACCTTGAAGATTTTCAAGGCCTTGTACAAGGTTTTTTGGAATATTTGGGAGCTTTAGACCCAAAACAGTGAAATTTCACCTACTAGGAAATGAGCCAATTAGGCCTCCTAGTGAATTTGACAATAATTAGATTGGTAAAGTATCCAGAAGTGTGGTAAAAGGTTCTAATGGAATTTTGATAGGCTAAGGAAATATACAAGAGTCTATGGAATGTATGGGAATGATCCTAAGCAAGGGTTTTGGATTCTTGGGGAAGTTCTAGTGGAAAAGCCTAGGAAATTGAAGAACAAGTGGGACTAGTTGAACCTAGGAGTATTTGTGTCCTCAACCAAATCAACTATGCCTAGGAGAAAAGTTGATAGAGAGGGTCTTGGATATCTATATGGGAGAAGTACACATGGAGGGGTAACCATTAGATGGTTGGAAAAATGAATAAGCACTTTTGGAGGAAGAAAGACTAGAACCCTAACCCCTTTGTATCAGAGTGGTATCAGAGCCAGAATTTCTTGACGTTTGTGTATGTCTAAAGGGGAGGAGAGTCAAGAGGTTGAAAACATGCCTCCTAAGGAAATGAGTAGGGATTCCATTGTGGAATTGGTTCAGGGCCTCTTGGAGAAGGATAGTGTATCAAAACCAGGGAGTAAGAAGAGGATAACTGAATGGGGAGATGAGAGTGATGATGATGAGACTAAAAATCAGTCAGGAGAATCTAAAGGAAAAGAAGTGGAAATGGATAAAGAACAAAAGGTGTTCTTGGATGCCTTCAAGTCCATTAACAAAGACAGTATGGAACATATACCTTACTATTATGGCAGCTTGAATGGTGAAGAGTTGTTGGATTGGTTAGAGGACATAGACAACCAGTTTGACTACAAGGAAGTAGCAGAGGAGAAGAGGGTCAGCTATGCAAAGGTAAGACTCAAAGGATCCACCTTGGTGTGGTGGAACATGATGCAAGATGATAGGGTAGCCACTGGTAAGAATAAGTTACTTTCTTGGGAGAGAATGAAGATAAGAATGAGGGCACAATTCCTACCCACAGATTATGAGATCCAAATGTATCAAAAGTTACAGAATTTGAGACAAATGGAGTTGACAGTAAGTTCCTACACTGAGGAGTTCCATAAACTGAGCCTAAGAGAAAGAAGGCGAGAAGAAGAAGTAGAAAAGGTAGCAAGGTATCTTAATGGGTTGAGACAAGGGATTCAAGATGAGATTAGTATGATGGCTCCTGATAGTATGCACAAGTGTTTTCAGTTAGCTTTGAGAGAAAAGGAGAAGTCTAGAAGGAGAAATGATTTACACCAAAGAGGTAGGGGTAACAACAATAGAGGATTCAAAGGCGGGAGTAACTTTGGTAGAGGAAAAATCCCAAGTAGACCAGAAGATAATCAATCCATGGATAACAGTGGTGGTAATCAGTATAGAGGATCATTTCAAAGAGGATGATACAGAGGAAGAGGACCACCAAGGGGTAGATTTTAGTCCCAAGGAAGAAATTTTGTCTTCACTGGAAAATGTTACAATTGCAACCAAGTGGTCCATACAATGGGCAAATGTCCTAACAAGACTTCCACATCATCAATGGGGGAAAGAAGAAATCAGTTGGTGCAAGAGGATGACACACAAAGTGTCACTTCTCCCATCTCCAAGGCAGGGTCAGTATTGGATGGGGAGAATCTCATGTTGAGAAGGACTTTTTTGAAAGTTCCTAGTGTAACAGAACCACCTCAAAGAAAGAACTTATTCAAGACTACTTGTATATCCCATGGAAAGATCTACAAAGTGATAGTGGACTCTGGATCCACAAAGAATATAGTATCAATAGATATGGTGGACAAACTAAAACTTAGAAGGATACCTCACACCACTCCCTATAAAGTATCATGGTTAAAAAAGGGGTAGCATATAGTTGTGGATGAACAAACAATGGTGGGGTTTGAAATAGGTGAGTATAAGGAAAAGGTCCTATGTGAAATATTTCACATGGATGCACACCATCTTCTTCTAGGACACCCATGGCAATATGATGTGAAGGCCATTCATGATGGTGAGAAGAACAACTATGTGATTACCAAGAAAGGAAAGAAGTTTCATATGGATCCTTTACAAGAACCTAATGAAGAGAAGCATGTGGGAACCAGTGTGATACACTTGAGTGGAAAAGAGTTTCTAAAGGCTATGAAGAAGGATAAAGGAGTATGTTGTACAGTGATAGTGAAGCCAAAGGAGGATACCAAAGAGAAAGCCAACATGCCTCAAGAAGTAAAATAACTAATGGAAAAGTATCATGACATAATGGATAATGGATTTCCAAGTGCATTTCCACACATGAGGGATGTGAGCCTCCAGATAGACCTTATACCTGGAGCTAATCTACCAAACAAAGCAACATATAAGATGACACCAAGTCAAAATGCAGAGATAGAAAACTAGATACAAGATTTGTTGGAGAAGGAGTTAATAAGGAAGAGTTTGAGTCCATGTGTTGTGCCAATAGTCCTTGAACCTAAGAAGGATGGAAAATGGAAGATGTGCACTGACTCAAGGGCCATTAACAAAATCACAATCAGATATAGATTCCCAATGCCCCGTATTGAAGATTTGTTTGACAATTTGGGAGGTACTTGTTATTTATTCAAGGTGGATTTGAAGTTAGGGTATCACCAAATCAGAGTTATGCCTGGTGATGAATTGAAGATAGCCTTCAAAAATAATGAAGGCTTGTATGAGTGTCTAGTAATGCCCTTTGGCCTAACAAATGCACCTAGCACATTCATGAGACTCATGAATGAAGTGCTAGCAGATTTCATAGGTAAGTTTGTCATAGTCTATCTTGATGACATTTTGATCTTTAGCAGGTATAAGGAGGAGCACATGAAGCATTTGGAGATGGTCCTAAGGAGGCTACACCAAGAGAATTTGATGATCAATCAGGAAAAATGTGAGTTTTTGAAAACTGAATTTGTTTATATTGGTTTTTTGGTTGCTAATGGATGTATGAAGATGGACCTTAATAAGGCCAAGTCTATTTTGGAATGGCCTACACCTAGATCTATAGGGGATGTTAGGATTTTTCATGGATTGGCCTCCTACTATAGGAAATTTGTGAGGAATTTTAGTCATGTATGTGCCCCTATCCTCAACACTATCAAAGGGGGAATCAAATGTCAGTTCAAGTGGATAGCAGTAGCTAATCAAGGGTTTGAAATGTTGAAGAAGAAGATAGAAAAACTACCTAAACTTAGGCTCCCAAACTTCAATAAGTTATTTGTGGTGGAGTGTGATACTAGTAAGCTAGCCATTGGGGTAGTGTTAAGTCAAGAGGGACACCCAGTGGCATTATTCTCAGAGAAGTTGAATGAGGCTAAGAAAAAGTACTCCACCTATGATTTAGATTTGTATGCTATGGTACAAGCCCTTAAAAAATTGAGACACTATCTCCTACCAAGGGAATTTGTGGTCTACACAAATAACCATTCCCTTAGTATCTTGAATGGTCAAGAGAAATTGAACCAAAGACATCTTAAGTGGGTAGAGTCTTTGCAAGCCTACACATTTGTTATCAAACACAAGAAGGGATTTAGCAACAAGGTTGTTGATTCTCTAAGTACAAAAGTATTGGCTATACAGGAGATATAATTGCAAAGTGTTGGAATGGATGACTTGAAAGAACTCTAAAAAAAGGATAATGATTTCAAAGATTCCTATGAGGTATGTGTAAAGTTCCAACAGGGGTTCAAAGTGGACTTCACTAATTTTATGTTGTAGGAGGGACTATTTCTCAAAGGACACCTAATGTGTATACCTCAATGCTCAATTACGGAGAACATAGTGAAGGAGAAACACCAAGGGAGCTTGGGAGGCCACTTTGGAGTGGACAAAACACTTGAGCAAGTAAATAGGCATTACTATTGACCTAGGTTACAGTCAGATGTCTAAAATTTTATGGAGAAATGTTAGATATGTCAGAGGGATAAAGGACAAAGTAGTAACAGTGGGTTGTATCAACCCCTAGCCATACCCCAAAGACCTTGGGAGTGTCTAAGTATGGACTTCATTTTGGGATTACCAAAGACATCAAAGTGACATGATAGTGTGTTTGTTGTGGTGGACCATTTTAGTAAGATGGCACACTTCATTCCATGTAAGCAAACCAATGATGTTTCACATATTGCATGATTATTCTTCAGAGACATTGTAAGAATCCATGGACTTCCACTGAATATAGTAAGTGACAAAGATATTAAGTTTGTGGATCACTTTTGGAGGACCCTTTGGAAGATGCTAGGTACAAACTTGTCTTTGTCTTCATCCTACCATCTATATTCAGATGGAAAAATGGAGATAGTAAATAGTTCACTTGGGAACTTGCTAAGATGCTTGACAAAGCAGCATGGATAGTCATGGGATCATATCATAGGGAAAAGACAATATGCTTATAATGACTCCATTAATAGGAGTACTGGTAAAATCACATTTGAGATAGTTTATGGGGCTAATCCTAGAGGGATTCTAGAGTTGAGGGATCTTAGTTTACAAGACAAGAGGAGTGATTAAGGGGAGTCATTTGTAGAATAGATGAAGGAGCTACATTATCAAGTCAAAAAGACTCTACAGAAGTAAGGAGAGAAATATAAATCCAAAGTAGATCAGACAAGGAGGGATTTTTAGCTCAAGGTGGGGGATCTAGTACTTTCCTATCTCAAAAAGGAAAGACTACCCAAGGGTAATCCAACCAAATTACTCATGAAGAAGATAAGACCACTAAGGATATTGCATAAGTATGGAAAGAATGCATATGAAGTGGATTTGCCTCTAGATTTGGGCATTTCACCAATCTTCAATGAATGTGACTTGTATCCCTACAAGGGACCATCCTCAGACACTAGATAACAAACTCTTTCAGAGTTGGAAGATGCAGATTGGATCAAGGATTTGCCTACCCCGCACCCTCTATAGTTAGATAGTATACTTGATTCTAAGGTGATCAAGAAGAAAAGGAAGGGTACCTAAAAAGAGTATCTAATCAAGTGGCAAGGAATACCTGAAGTTGAAGCCACTTGGATGATAGAGATAGACATTCGGAAGCATGGGGTCACCATTGAAGACCTCCTAACTCAAGAGACTTGAGTTCTTTGTCCCAGGGGAGTATGGTATAGAGCACCTCCCATTTTGATGTGTTTAATATGTTTTAGGGTTATGTTAGGTTTTTTGTGTGAGTTATAATAAGATCCACTAGGTTGGATCCAATTTGGTTCATCTCCATGTTTGTAAGAGCCAAATGTGCTCATAAGTGATATTGTGGTCATTTTGGCCTAAAAAGGGAAAAGTTGTTGTTTTTGGGTAACTGGGGTTTATAGTGTCTTTAGGACCCTAGGTAACCTAACTAGGGTCATGGAAGTCAAACTCATGCATCAGGTTGACTAAAAGAGTCAAAAAGAAAAAATGCTAAAAAGTTGCTCGAGCAACTTTTGCAACTTTTTGCAAGTTTCAAATGGGAGTTGGAGCGATTGTAACTACCCATTCTCAATTATTTGAGCATGGATGGATGATTTTCAGAAGGTTAATGAAGTTTTGGATTGCACAACTTATTTTTGAACCCTCTGTACAGATGTTTTTGACTGTGTACTTGTAATTCATAGTGTTTTTTGCATTTTGTACGACTGTGTACGGATTGGGAAAGGAGATCAGACTCCATGGGGGTGTGGTGTTTCAAAATAGCTTTATTTTACATATTTTAGTTTTCTTTGAAGTTATAGGAGTGTAGAGTTATAGTAGATTTGAAGCCACTAGTCTGCAAGTTCCATTTGCAGAGTTGCAGAGGTGAAAATGGCTCTAACCTAGACATCCACCATTGAAAATGGATAAAAACATGGGGGATGAAGGGTTACATTCTGTACTTTTTTTTTTTTCTTTCAATTTTTTTTTCAATGGAGTTTCTAGACCAAGAGTGAATCCCTATGGCTGACTGCTAGGAGCAGGTGAGCCTGGATGGGGTAAAGAAAGAATTGTATCAAGCACCCATGATCTTGGATGGTGAACTTAGTGGCATTTTTAGAAGCCTTAAAGTGTTCCCATGAATAATCAAATGGTGAGAAATGATGACAAGAAGTTTAAAGACCAATTTGATGGAACTTTGTCTTGACTGGTCCAGAGACCTAGAATAAAGGCTAAAAACTAGGGCCTTGTGAAAACTAGGGTTGTGGGTGCATTGAGAAGCTAGGATTTTGGATTCTAGTATATTTTGTGGAAACCTTGAATATTTTCAAGGTCTTCGATGAGTTTTTTTGGAATATTTGGGAGCTTTAGACCCAAAATAGTGAAATTTGACCTACTAGGAAATGAGCCAATTAGGCCTCCTAGTGAATTTGGAAATAATTGGATTGGTAAAGTATCCAAAAGTGTGGGAAAAGGTTCTAATGGAATTTTTATGGCCAAGGAAATAGATAATTTTATATGGAATTTATGGGAAAGATCCTAAGAAAGGGTTTGGGATTCTTGGGGAAATTCTAGTGGAAAAGCCTAGGAAATTGAAGAACTAGTGGGACTAGTTGAACCTAGGAGTATTTGTGTCTTTAACCAAATCAACTATACCTAGGAGGAATTTTGATAGAGAGATTCTTGTAGATCCATATGGGATAAGTACACATGGAGGGGTAACCATTGGATGGTTGGAAAAAGGAATAAGCACTTTTGGAGGAAGAAAGACTAGAACCCTAAACCCTCTGCATCAGTTCTCTAGATCCATGTGCTCAAGTGTTATCTTTGAGTGAATTTCATAGATATTGTGTGCTATAGACATCTTGAGGGTTCCTATCAGTTGCCTTGCTGAACTGATGTGATGTGAAGTAGTGTAAGGTTTGGTAGAAGTTGAGCTTGGAGCTCGGTTACTTCTTCCCTAAAGTGTGTCTTTGCTTCCCACAGTTCTTGCCTTAACCTTTTATCTCAATGATTTTCTCATAATGCATCTTAACTGCATTGTCTCCATTAGTGGTTAATCTTTTTGCACTATTTTCTAGATTTGTATCTAGATTTGCAATGTTGTCACTATTCTCTTTCATGAACTTGTCTAATGTGCTCAGTTGTTGAATTAAGGTTATAGCTTTAGTTATAATTGGATCTAATTTAGTAATGAATTATGATAGCTTTACCTTATTGACCACCACTTCTTATCAAATGTTTTCAATTATCTTTTTCTAGTACCTCTGCTCTTCTCTATCCTCAATTGCCTTTTCTGCATCAATATTTTGAGTTGTTATTACGTCGGTGAGAGTAGCTAATTGATGAAGAATTGGCTTTGTTTGATCAATATCAACATCGAGTACAATATGGTACAAGATGTCCCTAGTTGTCTCTATTACCATGAAGTCTCTGTGTTGTTTCTTCAAATTCTCCTTTAATGCCTTCCTTTGGCATATTTCACTGTATTCTTGTAATGCTTCAAAATCAAGTGTAGATGGGTCACACTTTGGTATTTCAATAAGTTCATCCAAGGTGACTTCCAACTTATTATTCTTTGATTTCTTCTTCTTCTTTTTTGAGTCACTTGAGTGTAAAACCATTGCCAATTTCTTGGATTTCTTAGTTGTGCTCGATGAAGTTACCTGTTGTGCTTCTTTTTACTGCTTTGTATCAGTTTCAGCTTGTTGGGTATCTGTAGATGTCTCCACATTCACCTTCACATTGTTGGTAGCACCTTTTTTGGTTTCCTTAGGAGTGCCATCTTTTGGTTTATCTCCTTCATCAGTGTCCTTAGCTTCATCATTCTTTTTGTCTGCATTCTTCTCTATGGTGTCTGCATCTTGTTATTTTGAATCTCTTCCAGTAACCTTATCAGTATTGGTTATACTTTGAGTGGCTCCAATTTATTTCTGACCATCGGTGTTATCTTTCTTTTCTTCTTCCCCTGCATCATTGGGAGTATCATTTTCAGATGACTTGTTTGATTCTTGTAGAATATTGATAGCTTGTATCAATATTGTCATGTTGCCTAGAATGTTTACTTGTGTAGTATCAACTGTTGTGGCATGTTCATTAGTTGTGTCCTTTGCAATAGTGACATCTTCATCTTTATTAACTTCCTCTGTTGGGTCATCGGTAATATCAATGATATTAGTATCCACAATGTTTCCATTTGTGGTGTTTGGCCATGATTCATCTGCAAGATCTACATTCTTGTTGTTGGTTGTGTCATCTTCTTCCTTATCTAACTCGACAGACGTGTCATCTTGAGTTGCCTTATCAACATCTTGTTGTTGTAGGTCTTTGTCAAGGCTGTCTTCCTTAATAGTTCTATTCATAATTTTACACCATTTATTATGGCTATCCTATTCGAGTTCTATAAGCTTTCTTTCAAGAAATTTATATGCTCTCAACTTCGGTGAGAATTCCTTTTTGTATTTCTCCATCATCTCATCTATTTCTACCTTCTTGGATTCAGGTGACATGAGAGTAACAAGTACTCTTTCTCTTATTTTCTTCTCATTCTTCAAGGAAAATATCCATCTGGAGTATAGTCTATCCAAGAGTTACCTTGGTACTAAACTACCTTCAAATTGCACTGAGACATATTTGAATTTATACATTTTTGCTATGATGGTATCCTCTATTTTATTCTTGTCTTCTGGGTATAATTTCAACCATCTTCTAATCTTTGAATCTGTAATAGATCCTGAGTTTGCAATAGATTTACAAATGTCATCAATAGATTCTAGAGCTTTTACCTTGACACTTTCTACCTCTATAGCTTCACCCTGCTTGGTGTCTTCAATATCGTCTCGGGGTCTGATGAGCTTCCTTCCTCTTTTGTTTTTTCCTCTCTTCGGTGTGGCAGCTTTCGTCTTGTATTTTCTTACCTTTCCTTTTTTCAAAGATGAAGGAGTAGAATCCTTTGATGTTTGGCTTCTTGTTCTAGAAGCAGATGTTGTCCTTAGCTTCTTATTTGGTGGAGGGGGTGGTGAATCTGACTCTATTTCCTCAGATTCATCCTTTTCCTTAGTTTTACCGATAGATAACTATTCTTCAGTTTCTTCCTCCTGCTCAACTTCTTCATCCTATTCAATTTCTTCTTCATTTGCTGACAGTATTTTCTTGAGATTCTTTACCATCTTGTCCTTCCTGACAATTTTCTTAACACCTAGGCCAGATTTTATTCTTGTCTTGGCCTCCTCATATGTTCCAGACTTGGGTTGTTTCTTATCTAGTGGTTCATTTATCAAGGCATCAATTGCCTTAGTTGCAAGATCAATGTTTATCTCATACTCCAATGGTTGAAGCCATGTTGTCCTTGGTAAAACAGGCTTGATATATGTATGATCTATATCAACCATAAAACATATTTCATCTTTATATTTCTCAATGAGTTGTTTGAGGATCCTTATCCTCTTTTGCATTCAATCTTTGAATATAGTGAAGTATTCATCCATGACTGTCTCAAAAGTTTCTCCCAATGAAGCTATATGTTTACTGATCTGCATGGTGACCAGTTTAGTGATGTCTCATTTCACATCTCCTATTGATGGGAATGTTTCTTAAAAGTAGAAGAAAATACACATTATGAGTGAGCCAAACTTACATGTGTTTGACTTTGCAATCCTGATAGTCTTTAAGTTATCTTTCAACTGATTCAGGAGTAGTTGAGATAAGTCCAACTGTGTTCCTTTCTTCACAATCTTATACGTCGTGTCCACCGCACCAGATACTATGTTGTTAAATTTGTTGGCTTGGAAGAATTTGTAGCCTAGAACGCATGCACCAAAATTCATCTCATCATCAATCATGGTGGAAACTTTCACTCCTTCACCATCCCATTTGGCTCCTGTCATTTTCTCAGTCTCGACCTTAGGTGGATTCTTTAGTGCTTTCACTTTCTCAGTTATAGGGTAACCGGTGACCACTATAGACGTCTAAAATCATCCTTATATTAATTTAATTAATATTCCCTTAGCATTATAATTAATTTTAATTAATTAATTATATTTGTTATATTCTTCTATTTATTTAATTAAATATAATTCACTTAGTATTTAAATTTAATTTAAATACTATTCCCTTTTAATGTATTAAATTTCATTAATATACATTACCCCTCATTAATCCCTTTAAATAAATTTTTAATTTATTTATTGATGACATCATTTTTCCATTAGTATACTCAGAGAAAAAACACAGATAGAAATCATTACTGGCAGACAGCAAGCATCACTGGCGAACCACAAGCAGTACCGGTGAAATGCAAGCATACCCGACAGAACAAAGATTTTTGAGAAAAATCTAAGTATAAAATTGACAAGCATCACCGGTGACATAGTTTCTAGAGCAACCCAACAGGAATAGATAAGTATACCTGATGACATGTTCAAAAAGGGAACACCGACGACCAAGAACACCGACCGTCAGAACCGACAGTCAGAAAAGCCGCAAATTGTAGATCTGATTTATACACGGTGGATAAAGAAAAGTTATTCTATTTTGTAGAATTGTTTTTTTGTTTTTTTTTATGGTCATGCAAGCTTTATGTAAATGCTTTAAAGCATCCTAACAGATCTAAAGCATATCTAACTATAGATCAAGATCAAGTTGTATATCTTGAATCTAGAGTTAACTTGTGAATGCATGAATCAAGAATTGAACCTAAGCTAGTATAAATACATGTTCATACTCAATTGTGAGTACATGAATTCTTTATCATTGATAGCCATGAAGATCATCTAAGGAGAAGAAGGCAAAATTCATGCAAAGATCGGAAATAGAATACATCAGTTATCAAGAACACACAGAGGCTACCGACGAGCAGATAAAGGTAATACTCAATCATGGAAGGATGATTAATAGTATTTTTGGAGCTTTATAAGATCTGTTATTAGCAATTATAGATTTCATATTCCATCAGATCAAAGACCTATGTAGTTGCATTCTAACAAATGCATCACATCTAAAATCCTTTTGTAGAAGGTGGACTTAACCGTCCTTTGTAAATCTCTTAACAGAGTGCACACTTAACAGTGTTGTTGAAAGCTTCAAACGAAGTAGATCTTAATAGGTCTCTACTGTAATACTCCTAACAGGGTAGGTCATCAGAAGTGACCAAATTGTAAGCCTTAGCAGGCTCTTCTTATCTGCAGATAGTGAAGTTTTGTGGGTAACAATCCCCACCGCAGTTTTTACTTCCTAACAGAATTTTTCTGTGATATCATATCTTGTGTCATGTGTTATCTAATTTCATGAATGTTTCTATTATTGTTACATATCAAAAAGAATGTATGATATGATTTCATATGCATAAAGAAAGATG
>MU225217.1:3405838-3423586 GCA_018584345.1 Thuja plicata | reverse complement strand
GTTCAAAATATGTGCACACTTGAAAAATTTGCAAAGGAGAACAGTGACAAGCTTGCAGAAATTGATACAAATGTCACTAAGAGTGCACAAAGCCTAACCTCACATGCCGACAGCATAAAGGCACATCATGACATAGTCATTGAGGCAAATAGGCTAAGGCAAGAAATATGGGATGCTGAGACCCAATTCAGAGGTGAGATCATAGAACTCTAAGCACATATCTTACCAAATCTCACAATACTTCAGCAACATATTTCAGAAGCTAGAAATCTGATAGCAACCTCGGAGATGTCTATAGTAGACAGCATCTATGATATTCATGTAAGGATTTCACTAGAGCACATGGCTCTAGAAATGCTGAAGGAAAAATGGGAGAAGATGATGGAGGAAGTCAAGTCCTCACATTTCCACCTTTTTGGAAAGTTGTAAGTACCTTTGTCCTTAGAATCAAAAAAGGAGGAAAGGCAATGTATATAGTTATGTACAATACAAATATCCGGACAATACATATATCAGGAAAAGAAAAAGATAAAGGATATATATATACTTACACTTACCGGCATATACATAGGGGGAGTCATTCAAATGACTAAGGTAGAAGTATACACAGGTGTACATACTAATACCCTCAGTATGTTGCACATATCATGTTTTTGATACTAATGTCAAAGGGGGAGATTGATGACATTATTTTTCCATTATTATACTCAGAGAGAAAACATAGATAGAAAGCATTACCAGTAGATAGCAAGCATCACTGGTGAACCACAAGCAGTACCAGTGAAATGCAAGCATACCCGACAGAACAAAGATTTTTGAGAAAAATCTAAGTATAAAATTGACAAGCATCACCGGCAAAGACAAGCATCACCGGCGACATAGTTTCTAGAACAACCTGATAGGAACAGACAAGCATACCCAATGACATGTTCAAAAAGGGAACACCGACAACCAAGAACACCGACCATCAGAACTGACAGTCAGAAAAGCCGCAAATTATGGATCTGATTTATACACGGCGGATAAAGAAAAGCTATTATATTTTGTAGAATTGTTTTTTTATTTTTTTATGGTCATGCAAGCTTTATATAAATGCTTTAAAGCATCCTAACGGATCTAAAGCATATCTAACTACAAATCAAGATCAAGTTGTATATCTTGAATCTAGAGTTAACTTGTGAATGCACGAATCAAGAATTGAACCTAAGCTAGTATAAATAGATATTCATACTCAATTGTGAGTACATGAATTCTTTATCATTGATAGCCATGAAGATCATCTAAGGAGAAGAAGGCAGAATTTATGCAAAGATCAAAAACAAAAAACATCAATTATCAAGAACATGCAGAGGCTATCGACGAGCAGATAAAGGTAATACTCAATCATGGAAGGATGATTAATAGTATTTTTGGAGCTTTATAGGATATGTTATCAGCAATTGTAGATTGCATATTCCATCAAATCAAAGACCTATGTAGTTGCATTCTAACAAGTGCATCACATCTAAAATCCTTTTGTAGAAGGTGGACTTAACTGTCCTTTGTAAATCTCTTAACAGAGTGCACACTTAACAGTGTTGTTGAAAGCTTCAAATGAAGTAGATCTTAATAGGTCTCTACTGTAATACTCCTAATAGGGTAGGTCATCAAAAGTGACCAAATTGTAAGCCTTAACCGGCTCTTCTTATCTGCAAATAGTAAATTTTTGTGGGTAATATCCCCACCGCAGTTTTTACTTCCTAACAGAAGCTTTCTGCAATATCATATCTTGTCATGTGTTATCTAATTTCATGAATGTTTCTATTATTTTTACATATCAAAAAGAATGTATGATATGATTTCATATGCATAAAGAAAGATGAACAGATAGATAAGTTAAATTACAAACTGATGACTAAGGGTTAATGGGCTAACCAATAAAAGTTTTAGAGGTACTGATTCACCCCTCCCCTCTTAGTACAAATTATCTCAATATAATTCTAACATTTATTCCTTCACATGACTTAAATTCTACTAAACTATAATTAATCTAAATTTTAAATTTGGATTAAGCTAATTTGAACCTAGATCCTACCCTACCTCACATCACTCTCACGTAATAGACCTATTTATTAATTAACTAAGATTAATTAAGCTAATTTATTGATTCCTACAAAAATTAGTCCTAATTATTTTCTCACACATGTGTGAACAAATTTCCAAACATCACCTTTTCCAAACAATCATTGTTTGGTGCCAACAAGGTTTCTTACACCCATGATGACACCTTCTTACACTTTCTAAAAGTGTTCTATTGGCCCAAATCTCTTACACCTCCTAAAAGATCCTTCATATATGTACTTTAAGTACACTTTGACCCATCACATCCAAAGTTGCTCACACATGTGTGAGAAAAGTGGGCCTCTTGCATGGCTTATGTATCCCTTATGTGCCACCTATGTGGATGCCACATGAGCTCCACCTCATACAAGCCCTCTTTTTCCTCTAAAAAATCTATAAATAGAGGTCATTGTAAAGAGCAAATAATCTCCCTTTTATGTGTTGTTATCATGCTATTTTAGCTCTAGAATTTCTTAGTGCATTTCATGTTTTATACTTTAGTTCATTTGAAAATCTAAAAATCACATATTAGGCTTAAATAGAATGAATCTTAGCTTATATCTTGCATACCATCCTAGTTTAGTCATTGAATCTTCATCACAGTGTAGTCTTGCATTTGCAATCATGGTGAGAGCTTGAGACAAGTTCTCAATACTTGTTTCTTGAGTTCTTCACTCATTTTAGTCATTTAGCTTGCATCTTTAAACATCAAGTGGGATTAGTATATTGTGTTGGGAGAGCACACCCACAATAATCTCTAAGAGAAAATCAACAAGGAATTGGGTGCCCTTGTTTGGCTCAGCGGAGGTTGTGGTGTTAGTTCTTGTCTTAGAATACATTTGAACATGTTTAGCTTTTTAATCTTGCTTTAATGACTAACCTCTAACATTTGCATGTTTTAAGTGTTGTTCTTGATAGGATACATTTTTCACATACATTTTGGAACACCCGGTGGGATCCACGTCCCTAATTTTCTAACATTTTTTGTATATTTCATATTTTTTTTCCGCAGTTCTAGAAATTTTCACGCAGACCCATCTCTGCTCTAGAGTCATCGTCTCTGCAAATCACCGTCTGTGCTTCCCGATTGTCTAAGCTTCTTGGTTGTCTGCACCTATAAATCACCGTCTCTGCCTGTTTAGAAATAGACTTATAATATTATGGTTTAAATTTTTTTTATCAAGTTTTGAGTATTTTAACTCTCTATTTTTTACAGTAGGACACTTTTTAAGAGTTAAATGTTGTCCAAATTGGTAAAAAACCTTATTTTTATGTTTGTTACGTCTAGTTTTTAGCAAAATCTGACTGTGTTTCTTATTCAGTCATTTGTGCAGGTGTACAGCTGTATCCACAAATCACCATCTGCACAAATCACTGTGTGCGCAGATCACCGTCTGCGCAGATCACCAGCTGCACGATTTTCCTGTGGGTTACTATATTTTGCAACATTTCACATTTCAAAACAAAAAATTACTAACGATTTTCGTGCAGGTTCCCTGGAGGTTTTTAAAATATTCTAGAAATGAACTTGTATGGTTAAACATTTGTCTTGGAATGTATGTTGCTTAAGTAAAATTTACCTCACTCAATTTTGAATGTTAAGGGAATGAACCTCAATCAATCTTGAATGACTTAAAGAAAATTAACACACTTTTACAAGCTTTCCTCTTTGTTGTGTGGGAAAAGAATTGAACTTGCATGCTTAACCATACTATTGTGTATTTTGTTTAGATAGAAAACACATAGTTGCTCTAATTAAGTTCAATTTGGAATGACTTATTCTTGGTGTGTTTGAAGAGGTGTTTTTCAATACTTCTTTTGAGCTATTTTGTCATTTAGATTAAAACTCTTAAAATATAAGTGATGCTATGATTAAGTTATAGTTGTATCCTCTCCCCTCGCCTTTATGGAACTTGGGTGAAGAGAAAGCTTAGCTTAATCAAGCTTCTAGAGAGGCATGTCTAGAGGGTGCACTTCCCCTTTAGAGGACAACCTCAAACCGGTAATCCCTTCGACTGGTATATAAATAAAGTGCAACCCAAAGGTCCTCTTTATCCCTTCAAGCTCGGGTGAGTCGTGTTCAATGGTAGTCCATACTGAGTGAATATCCTCAACCTATTGGCATGGTTGAACTAGAGACTTAAGTGTCTCATGTCGTACAAACTGATTGTAGGGATGCCGCGAAACTTTACTAGCAACTGTAACTTAGTAGCCTTCCCGATTCACCTCCGAAAGGTGATTTATTATAGTGCAAGGGGAGGGAAGAAACTCTCCCCAATATTCCCACCATACGTGTCCAAGGGTATTGTGTTGGGAAAGAGATCTTAGTAGCACGAAAAAAATACCTGGCAAAAGGAAAAAATATGGGTGCCCATCCAAGGGTGACACTATTGTGTGAGTTGAAGGACTACCAAGCAATGGGTCTATAATATTTCATACAAAGCCAATTTCCTAAGGTAACTACTATTTGAACTATCTTTGTTGTAATAAACCCAGTAAAAACATGAGTGACTTGAAAGAGTCACTTGAACATACACAAACGAGATCTTGCAATTTGAATAAAATTTTCCCAATGTCACATTTGCTTGTATCCCTCAAGTTTGCCTTGTCCCTTGCTGCATTGTTTTGAGACATGTCTCTATTGTTTTTCTGGTTTGAAATCAATTCTTTTCATCGAACAAATTTGCCCAAAATTAGACTGAAGATCAAAATCTACCCATAATTTCAACTCACTGTCTTAGCAACAGTCGGTCGTCTCCATTTTGGATCCGTCGCCTGTGTAGATTATTGTCCGTGTAGATCGTCAGCTGTGTCTAAGACTATCATCTCCGCTTGAAAATAGTAAGCTTCCAAATCTGCTGAGACATTCAAAATTTGACCTTTTGTAGGACGTCAAAGCCATTTTTCCTAGATCATTCAGTCATTCAGCCAAAATCCAATTTTTCATATGACATGACCAGTTTCAAGAAACATAAGAAAGTTAAGCTTCCAACACCTCCAGTCTATAGAGAGCATAAAGAAATCACTCACAAATCTAAGGAATATCAACATATTACCACATCTATCAAACAAGAGATTGAACATCATGAGAAAGTTGATAAAATCCTTTACAACAACAAGGTCTGCAACTTCATGGCTAAATATTCTATCAACAGTGCTTTCATCACCATTGAACAATATGACTAGGATCAATTCTTCCATTATTCTATCATCATTCTTCCTTCTCTTGGAGCATTAGATCAAATCATCAAGTCAAATCAATCTCTTTAGGTTGAAAGACATTAATCAAAGTATTACAAACCTTCATCCTCAAACAAACACAACATTGCTTGTAGACCATCAATCCATCTCAAGTAATTTAAATACCTTAGTAATGTCCCATTTTGCTTGAGATCACAAGTCCATCTTCAAGTAGAACAAGTGTTGCTTCAAATCCTTTTGTGTTTGTATCATCACAAGGTTTTTTCATGCTTAGGTTTTGTTCCAAAAACCTTTAAATCAATCAATCAATCCTCAATTTAATCAATCAATCTTTATTCAAACATTAATCAATCTAATCAATCCAATCAAATCCAGATCTCTGCTCCATTTCATTTCTTACACCTTCTTTTCTTTTGTTCTTCTAAATCCACCATTGTATGGTAGTCACTCGATCCCAAGCTAGGAATATGAGGTGAGCAACATTCAACACTATTACCCATGAGGAGAATCCTTTTGCCACTCAATATTTTCAAGGAATTGGAGTACAAGCTGAGGAAGTTCCCAAAGAAAATGAACTAGTGGACCAAGAAGAAAGACCCACCCAAGTGATGCACTTCCTTAGTGATCCATACAACTTAGAAATGGTTGAGAAGGCCATTATGCACAACATTGCTAAAATATTCTTGAATCTTGTTCATAATGGTGTCACAGTGCTTGCTGACTTTGATGAAATACTCCTTACTCAAAATGTCACCAAAGCTGTCACTGCCACTACTGTAGCCATGGCTTCTACTTCCAATGATACATCATCATGTGACACCGGTAAAGGACTTGTTAGCGAACCTTCCACATCAGTACCCATATCAGCACCTATGTAAACAACTGCACCAGTACCTCAATTAACACCAGAACAAATTCAACAAATCCTAGGTGATTTGCCAAACAATACTACACACAACAACACTCAAATGATGACAACACAAGGAGAAAGCGCTAATATCAACAACATAGGGCAGATTTGTGTTCCCTTGCCTACATCTCTATTTCAAACAATAGAGTTTTAAACATCTGCAACCAATACATCTCAAGCCTATCAATATATATATACTTCCTCCCACTATTGGTATGACCTCCACAGGGTTTTTAGCTACACAATTTGGAGGAGGTAGAGGTTATGTACCACCGTTTATTTCACAAAATTTTCCAGATTTCACCCAACAATTCAATGAGCTCAAAAGCATTGTACAAGGCTTACAAAATGGGGGCAAGAAGGAGTTTTCTTTTGAAGATATTTGTCCCTATCCATTTGACAAGTCCATCACCATGCAATCATTCCCACCAAACTTTGAGATTCCTAAATTTGAGAAATACAAAGGTGAAACATGTCCTCTACAACATCTCAAAGAGTTTTACATTGCATGTCAAGAAGTTGCCTATAATGAGAATTACTTAAAGAGACTCTTCACTAGGAGTATTGGAGGTGCAGCTTTAGAATGCTTCATGGCCCTTCCTTATGGGTCAGTCTCTACTTTCTCTGATCTTGCAGAGAAATTTGTTGGACAATATTCGTATAACATTGAGCATTAAGAAACACTCAACGATTTGTGCAATACTAAACAAAAAAATGGAGAAACTTTTGCTAGTTTCTTACAATGATGGAGACATATTGCAAATTGTATGCCATGGAAAATACCTGATAGTCATTTAATTGACATCTTCACAAAGAATTTGATCTCTGAGATGTCTTTCCAAATGAAAATGGCTTCACCTGACACCTTTGAATCCCTTATCAAGAAGCGAAAAGACATTAAAGATGGCCTCTTGCAAAGAGGTAGCATCAAACATTGTACTCCCTCCAACAATGATAAACCAAAATTTTGGAGTAAAAAAAAGGAGTTGTCAATGATGGAGTGAATGATGCCAAGCATGTTCAAGTTGTCCAAGCATCCAAAAATAACAATAAAAAAAATGGAAACAACAATCAGAACCAAAATCAAAATTGCAACAACAATCAAAATCAGATTCAGAATCTAAATCAGAACAACAATCAACAACCGCACAATCAATCATTCATGTTTCCTCACAAAAATTACAATAACAATAACAACAACAACAATAATAATGACAATCAATAACGGCAACAAATCCCATCTTTGGCAGAACCTCTATATGTGATCTTTAAACAACTTGTGGATCAAACAATGATCATTTATCCAAATACTTGACCATTCGATGAGAACCAACCTAAACCTATTTGTTTTAGTGATAATGTCTATTGTGATTATAATGAATATTGTGATTACCAAGAAATGCATGAAGCTTAGATAGTTTGTGCAAGATCTCATTAAGGATGGGAAAATTGAAGTTGAAGGTTAGAACGCATCCTCATCTAATGCAAAACTCAAAGTCTACAATCAGCCCTTCCCACCTCACAATCAAAACAATGCATCAAACACGATCTCGTATGACTATTCTACCAATACTATCACAGGCCATGATTGAATGTGTGGGAGTCTAAATGAAAATGATATCTTTGGGTTTGACTCTCTTTGTGGCCGCATTGAAGAAGTTGACATGCATGTTAACACCATAATCCTCAAAATTGTTGATTATAATGCTACTACACGTAGACCCAGAGTCACTATCCAAGTTGCTGATAAACCTTCTACATCTGCAAATCCACCAACTACACTGTCTACCACTTCTCAGCCTGCCTCATGCTATGACCTATTGGCTCAATTAGGGAAGACACCTGCACAAATATCCATTCTAGAGCTACTGAAAACTTTACCAATTCACAGAGAAATCCTTGATAAAGCTCTAAATGAATCTTGTGTCCCTGAGAACATCAATGTTGCACAATTCCAAGTTGTGATAGGAAACTTAGCCACACAAGAACATCTTGTCTTCATCGATAAGGAATTTCATGGTCCTAACCTGCATCATAATAAATCTCTCCATATAGAAGGAAAAATCCAATCCACAAGAATAAAATGAATCCTTAAAGATGTGGATCTGGCTTGAATTTGTGCACATTGAAAATGATTCATAATATCAATCTTTCTGAGGACCTCATTGATGCAGATAAACAAATCACAATAAAGGCCTATGATGATCAAGAATGAGAAAGCAAGGGTCTGATCACACTACCCTTACAAGTGGGCCCGGCCTTGATTGAAACTGGTTTCCATGTGCTGGATCTAGATCTACCTTATAATATCTTGCTGGGACAACCATGGATACACGTTATCAAAGGTGTACCCTCTACTTATCATCAATGTCTAAAGTTCCCACATCACGGTACAAAAATCAAAATTCCTAGAGATCCTAAGCCCTTTCAATATTGCAAGAGATTGGAAGGCAAACAATCTAACTATTGTCCATTGAATGAGTTTGGCCGATATTCTAATCAAGAAACCCTTGTTTCAAACACTCCAACAGTTCCAAAAAGACATCAAAAACACCAGCTGAGCAATCCAAAGGAAAGGAAAAATTTACTAAAGACAAGGTTATTGAAGACAAACCCTCCTCATCTAAAGCAAAGGCCACTTTTACAGATCAAGGCATGGGAGAGTATAAATTTGAAAGTGCTTTATGTATTATGTAACTCCCTTTATCACCAAAGTCTTATTGAAGACCATCACCATTACTCCCCTCTAAAGACAAAGTGCTTATGTGCTACAAATCAACTATTTTTGAACATTGGGGGTACCTATCAGATGAACAAATGGAATACAATGTCCTTGATTGGATCTATACTGATGATGAAGAACAACCTGTAATTTTCCCCATAGGAAAGTATCCTAAGGTTACTCCCATTGTCAAAAGCATGGGATATCATGGTAGTGGCCTTGGAGCTAATGAAATAGGTAAGAAGAAGATCATAATAGCCAATGGCTATCCTAAAGGACATGGATTGGGTTCTGTAGAGACCAAGACCAACTTTTCTAGGGATTATTGTTTAGCTACCTCTAATTTAGACACTGAGGAAGAGTTCTTTGAAATTCCTTTCCACTATGTTGAAGATTACCTAAACAAAAATTGCCATGTCTTCACTATCACCCAATCTGACCTTTCATCCCCTCATCTACCCCTCACAAACCCTGAATTAATCAACTAGGATCAGCAAGACTCATCACCAGCTTTGGATGTTTGTGATTCGGATCAGGCAGTTTTAGCCCTCTTTGGACTTAAGAATCTCTGAGAGTGAAAACATCAGATTCACTACAGTGAACAAGCCTACTTCGGTAGCCAATTCAACTCTCTCAGTCACAAAAATGAAAAATAAAATAAAAATCAAAAAAATGAAAATACATCTTCTGGTGAAAACCTCTTGCAGGCACCTTTGGATGAAGAAAAAGATAAAATAAAGGACGCTTCCTCTAGTGAAAACCTTTCTGAGGTGCTAGAGGAGGGAGAGGATGACTTTTCATTTATATCCTCAGTACTAGAAGTGTCCTCTATGATTATCAAAGACACTATTCCAATCAATATGGGCACAAAAATAGATCCACACATCACCTACATTGCAGTTTCTCTGAGTGATCAGGAAAAGAAAGACATGACAGCATTCTTACATAAACATAAAATCAACTTTGCCTAGACTTACAAGGACATGTCCAGCATAGATACAGATCTTTTCATGCATCATCTTATTTTAGACCCAAGTGTAAAACATGTTAAGCAAAAACTTTGCAAGATGCATCCGCAAGTCGTGCTGGTAGTCAAAGTAGAGCTTCAAAAAATGTTGGATGCTAAAGTAATCAGACCAATTGATTATCCTAAATGGGTTTCTAATATTGTACCATTAGGCAAGCCTACTAGGGGCATTCACATCTACACTAATTTCATAGATCTAAACCTTGCATGTCCCAAGGATGATTTTCCACTCCCAAATATTGACATTATAGTGGATTTGACTGTCGGACATGAAATGTTGTCGCTTATGGATGGCTTCTTAGGTTACAATCAAATCAAGATAGCACTAGAAGACCAGCACAAAACTTCATTCACAACCCCTTGGGGCACCTTCTGTTATCAGGTGATACCCTTTGGCCTTAAAAATACCGGAGCTACTTATCAACGAGAAGTGATTACCATCTTTCATGACCTTTTACATGTCATCATAGAAGATTATGTGGATGATCTTTTAGGAAAATCTAAGACAAGGGAATCACATATTCCTATTCTTACTACCATTTTTGAGAAATTGGAGAAGTATAAGCTTAGGTTGAATCCTAAGAAGTGTATTTTTGGAGTATAATCTGGTGAGCTGTTGAGATACATTATGTCACAGCATGGAATAGAAGATGATCCAAATAAAGTGAAAGAAATCCTAGAGATTCCACCACCCAAAACCTTGAAGCAATTACATAGTTTACAAGAAAAAATACAATCAATCAAAAGATTCATGTAATAACTAGCAGATAAGGTGCATCAGTTCTCTCATCTCCTACGTAAAATATCAAGTTTCAGTGGGATTGCTTATGTCAAAATGCATTTGAGAAACTGAAAGGCTATCTAGCTAATCCACCTGTGTTGGTACCACTTGTTGCTAGCCATCCTCTAATTTTGTACATATTTTCTATAGAGGTCGCATTGGGAGCCCTCCTCGCACAATTAGATGAAATCGGCAAAGGGCGAGCAATTTACTATCTCAGCAGGACTCTTATTGGCTATGAGTTGAATTATTCCCTAATTGAGAAGGCATGTTTGGTTGTTGTTTTCTATACATAGAAACTATGGAATTATTTGCTTAATCATAAGATTCATCTTGTTGCCAAAATTGATCCCCTCAAATATCTCTTGGCATGTGCTACTCTAACTGGTCGTACAGTGAAATGGGTCATGATCCTTAGTGAGTTTGACATTGTTTATGTGGATCGCAAATCTATCAAAGGACAAGTAATTGCAAATCTATTAGCTAAAGCACCTATTGATGGTCAACATCCTTTGATCATAGATTTTCTAGATGAATTAGTCCTTAATCTTGCCCCGAGTACACCATGGAAGCTTTATTTTGATGGATCCTTCACTCAGAAAGGATCGGGGGTAGGAATCTTATTTGTTACACCAAAAGGGGATCCCATCCCTAAATCTTATAAGTTACAATTTCCTTGTACCAACAACATTGAAGAATATGAATCCCTTGGACTCTGGCAGGCATATAATGGAAGATTCTCAATTTATCGGTGCTTGGTGATTCACAATTGGTTATCAAACAAGTTATGGATGAATATCAAACAAAGGATAAAAATTTGCTTCCCTACTGTCGTACAGTTGAATATCTCAAAATGCATTTCACTGAGCTAATCTTCCAAGAGATCCCTCACACAAACAACAAAGTAGCAGACGCCATGGCAACAATTGGGTCCTTGATCACCATGCCAGAACACAGCACGCGGTATGAGTTTCTTGTTGAGAATCTTACGGTCCCTGCCTATGATAAACCGAATTCTAAAATGGTGTGTGAAACTATTGATCCCAACTCCCCATGGTACCAAGAAGTATATTCCTACCTTCGTGATGGACATACCCCACTTACTTTAACTCCCAACCAACGAAAAACCTTCATTTTCTGCACTTCCTAATACACAATCCTTGGTGATACCCTTTTCTAAAAGCATTTCAATGGAACTCTTTTAAGGTGTCTAAATTCTGATGAAGCACAAACGTCCTTGGAGGAGGTACATCAAGGAATCTGTGGGGCTCACTCTAGTGGACTTACTTTGGCCAAGAAGTTGTTATGCACTGGATATTACTGGCCTACTATGGAGAAAGATGCCTACAACTATGTGAAGAAGTGTGTGCCTTATCAGCAGCACGACGATTTCATACACGCTTCCTCCCAATCCCTTCAGCCCACCATCACCCCTTGGCCTTTTTCACGCTGGGGTCTCGACCTCGTTGGCCAAATTTTCCCTAATTCTTCCAATGGCCACAAATACATCCTAGCTGCTACTGAGTACTTTACCAAGTGGGTCAAAGTTGTTCCTCTCACCTACACTACTGGATAATAGATTTTGAATTTCATCTTGAACTATCTTATCTATCACTGTGGCATTCCTCAAGACATTGTTACAACTAATGGAGGACCTTTCAAGAACAAGGATGTCACAGAGCTATGTAGGAAATTCAGCATTACCCACCATAATTTAATTAAATAAATAGAAGAACATAACAAATATAATTAATTAATTAAAATTCTAAGGGAATATTAATTAAATTAATATAAGGACGGTAGGGTAGGACCTAGGTTCAAATTAGCTTAATCCAAATTTAAAATTTAGATTAATTCTAATTTAGTAGAATTTAAGTCATGTGAAGGAATAAATAAATTAAAAATTTATTTAAAGGGAGTAATGAGCGGTAATGTATATGAATGAAATCTAATACATTAAAGGGGAATAGTATTTAAATTAAATTTAAATACTAAGTGAATTATATTTAATTAAATAAATAGGAGAACATAACAAATATAATTAATTAATTAAAATTAATTATAATGCTAAGGGAATATTAATTAAATTAATATAAGGACGATAGACACATGGAATATTAATTATAGCTTTGTTCTAAACATAGTGATCGCAAACATTTCCAACAAATCAGTAGATAGATTGACTTTCTTAATGATCGTTCTACTCACAAGCAATTGCCAGCGAATTCCCATTTCTATCAATCAATCTTTGGCCCATTAGGATGCATCCTTTCGATGTTGTCTATTCTATCAATCCTCACATCAAAATTGTTCATGGCAAGAACTTTTGAACTGAATGACCACTTGGTCATGATGCCTTTTTTGTTGATTTTATCTTGTGTTTTACTATGTTCTTATTGCGACAGCCTTGATCTTTTATATCTTGGTTTGTTATGGTGAGTATATAGTGAAATACATGTCATTTGTGGTATGATCTGCTTATCATAGATTGTCAGTGCATTTATGTATTGATATTTAGTTATGACTATGTATGCCTCACTGGGGGCAGGATTCATGCATCTCAAATCCCTAAAAAGATCTAGATATACTACATCTCCTCATGAGTAACATTTCATAGATCTCATCAAACTTGATATCTTGCATTCTTGTTCCTAACAACCTATTTGTCTGAGAGTCTAGTCCACACAAAGGAACGATGTCACTTGTGTTTTCTAGCACATGGTGCATAACTCCTTTTGCAATATCAAACTAGGGTGTGCTCTCCAACATTAACACGGTATCAATCCCACTATCATCATGTAGTTCATATTTGCATTTTAGTTAGGTCATATTGCACTTTGATTTTTCTCTTAGCAAAGGTTTCTATTTATTCCCCTTATCCAGTCACCTAAGTGATTTTATTAGACCTATTTGATACACACAAAAAACATGTCCTCATATGTCTCATATTACATTCATTCATTAGGTTACTTGTATTCATTAAGTTCATTCATTAATCATTATTCATTATAGTTGTATTGTTACTTCATTCATTAATCATTACTCATTAAGGTTGCATTTAGTTCCATTACATATTTTAGTTGCATTGATCAAATTATAGTTGCATATAGTTACATTTCATTCATTATCCATTCATTATTTAGTTGTATTGTTAAGTCCTTAACATTGTTTTAGTATTCATTACACATTCCACAAATCATATATGCATTTACATTTATTACTCATCACATTACATTAATACATGTCAAAATATATCCATCTATAAGCATTAACACATCACATCTAACATCTATATATGTCTGCATCTCATCCATGCATCACAAATACGTCAACATAATCATAAACATTCATCTCATCATGCATGTCAATCATAAAAACATTTAACATGTGTAATATAAAATCATAATGCATCCATACATCCTACATAAACATCATATCACATAGCATCGTAAATAAAGTCCATACGGTCCAAATAGTCCACAAATTCCATGTATATATCTCAAAATATCAGTAGTACATCATGTGTCACATAAATCATACAAAAATGTGTATCAAAATGGCCTACAAAGAATCATGGTGGTGGTTGTGATGGCCCTGCCCCACTGCCCGAATGTGGTGGTAGCCTCATCGATCCCTATGAAGCCCGGCCTGTACTGTGAGATATAGATCTCTCTATATAAGGAGGCTCTCACTCTGCCTCTGGCACAACTCTGTGATACAAATTCATATAGTAAAGGTCCTCTTTCCCTCTCATGCCAGCCTCCCTCTACTTCACAAAGGCATCTGCTAATACCTTCCCAAATCCTGTTTCCATCCCTATGTCTTGAGCTATATCTCACTCGGTCCCGTATGTCTCTGCGCGAATCCGTAGAGAGTCTTGCTCTGCTATTAGAGCTTCTATCTATGTTGACATCACTGCCAACTCCTCCACATCTCCATGCTCCTCAATCATAGAAAACTCTCCACTATCAACCCGAGCGTCTAATAAATCTAGTGCTCTTTGTGCACTATCTCCCCGAGCGGTCTCCACTGTTAGCTCCCCCTGTATCCTAGCTAGCTTTGTCTGTAAGCTACTCATTGTAGCCTGAGATGTAGCTAGTAATCCCTATAGCCTCTAGATCTCTACTTGTGTGCTCACTTCAGTCGCCTGAGATGTTGCTAGCAAGACTTGTACCCTGCCTAATTCAGTCTGAAGACTATCCCTCTCGACTACCACTGTGTCATGCAACTCCTGGGCTATGTGCTTAGTTGGTGGTCCCTGTACCTATGGCCCCTATCCCTATGGTCCCTATGTCTGATTAGGTGGCCCTTGTGGCTCCTGATCATGTCCCTGATCCTTCCCCTATGCACCTGGGACTATCAGAGGCTGCCTCCCTGTAGGTATCTCTACCTGTCCTCTCCGTCTTTGTGCTACCACCCTAGGCCAGACTCTCCTCCCCCAGCCCCTCCTCCATCCTTATCATTTTCATCATCATCCTATCCCTCTCCATATCCTCCCTCTCTAGGATGCTTGTCTTCCTATACTATCCCTGACACTGTCAACCTAATCGGTCTATGTGTTGCCCACCACTGAGCGTATGCTAGGACTACGCCTACATCCTATAGAGACTCCTATGTCCTGATCCATGGGACCTCTATCATCCCCATAAATGATGCACATGCTATACGTGGATCTAAGCCCATCCCCCAGATACTCCCCACCTCTCAGGTCGCCAGTGGATGTGGGAACCCATCTGGAACTGTCTCCTGGACCTGTCCCATCTGTCTTCATACCCTAGATGGCATGTACCTAGAGATCATATATGTTGTCCTCCCGATCAACCAGTACTTAGTCTGAACAAATATCATGTAATATGAGTCATAAAACTCATCCTCTACGTACCCGTCCTGCTGGGGATCTCATGTCCCCAGGCCTCGCACCCTGCATATGGTGCCCACTGTATCTCCCCCATCTCATCGAGTCTCTCTCGCCAGTAACCAACTGAATCTGTGGCCTCATAACTAATCAGTGGCCTATATCTGTATATAAATGGCTCGTAAGCTACTCTGGTCTCTCAATGCCTAATCGTTCATATAACCGCAATGTGCTCCCACGCCCATACAAGAAGAAGCATGCATCTTGGACCTAGTGCCCTACCCTTACGGTAGGCACACATGTGTAAATCAAAATAGAGTTGCTCGAGAATAGTATATCCCCAGCAGTACTAGTCTCCGTCCTCCACCATGCTACTGAGAACCCACGCCCAATCGATAGGGAATACCTTGCCTACATCATCAGGCATCAATAAACCTCCTATCAATCCAGCCAAGTAGAGGACCGCTCACCGCAATCATGGCTCCATCACCATCACTCTGGTACAGGACATCCACTATCATGTAGTAGGAAGATATGCATACCTCTGCCCAAATGTCATCTCCATGTATGGATCCGAACCCTCGAAGTAGTACTCTGGTATCAGCCCCTGAATAGGCACTCTCTAGATCCTCCACACATCGTGAAGGGTGATCGTAGCTTCCCCTATTGGGAAGTGAAAGCTCGAAGTGGTACTGTGCTACCTCTCGATCAAAGCAGACATAAGCGCATTATGCACTCTTAGATGTGGCCAATGACGTACATGCTCTAGCCTGCATAGTGTGACGATCCCCCACTCAGCTGCAGTCAGCTCTTGCTCCAGCACCATAGTCGTTGGGTAGCACTCCCTCGCCCAGAAGGTGATGGTATTCTCTTGCATCCAGCATGCTCATGTCAGATAGCATTTTGGGGCATCAAAAAATGTCCCTAGCCTATCTTGGGGCATCGAAAAATGCTCCTGAACCCTTGTCTTTCCTCTTCTTCCTCTTTTTTCTTCAATTTGGGGTTCAATCCGTGCAGACGGCGGTTGACCCTCGCACATGGTAGACTTTCACAGTCGCTAGTCTGTGGAGCTGACAGATCTTTGCAGACGTTAGTCTATGGAGACGGCAATTTAGTCTGTCACCTCTTTGCCATGTAGACAGTGGAGTTCTAACTCCGTCGTCTCTACTACGCACTTCCCCTTTCCCTGCCCTCACAGATGAAGATCAAGCGATCTCCATCTACGCAGACATCAATCCCTAATCGGTCGTCTGTGAGGATGGTGATCTATCGATCGTCGTCTATGCAGCCGGTGGTAAGGCGACCACCGTCTGCATTGTGCACCAGCTTTCGGATGCATTTATGACACCCTAGACACCTAAAAAAACATTAAATGCATAACGGGATAGGAAGTGTTTGACTACTCACCATTGGTCCTGCATTTTCCGATCACTGGTGGACCTGAATGCGCTCTCCAAGCTCTACTCGCTCTCGCTCTACTACCATCGCTCTCCTTTTCTTCTCTCTTTTTTCTCTTTATGGGTGAAAATGACTTGTCTTTAGGCCCCGGTGGACTATTTATAGCCCCTAGGGACCCGTTTTCTTCCGTTCTTCTCCCCGTTCCCTGTTCTGCTCTCTATTTTTCTTGGACACGCCATGCAATTGGTCTTCTTTCCCCATTTTCCTACCCTTTTTGAGAAAAATGTTATTAAAAAAAATTATTTTTCCTATTATTTTCTCGAGGGGGCACCCTCCTCCACTCTCGTTGTTGTAGGTTTTCCTGACATCTTTGGGACATCTTATTTTCTTTTCTTTGATGCGACGCCACTTTCGATGCTGCATCAAAGAGGGGCAAAATGTAGACTTCTAAAATCATCCTTATATTAATTTAATTAATATTTCATTATCATTATAATTAATTATATTTGTTATGTTCTTCTATTTATTTAATTAAATATAATTCACTTGGTATTTAAATTTAATTTAAATACTATTCCCCTTTAATGTATTAAATTTTATTCATATACATTACCCCTGATTAATCCCTTTAAATAAATTTTTAATTTATTTATTCTTTCACATGACTTAAATTCTACTAAACTATAATTAATCTAAATTTTAAATTTGGATTAAGCTAATTTGAACCTAGATCCTACCCTACCTCACATCACTC
>MU225217.1:3386043-3405788 GCA_018584345.1 Thuja plicata | reverse complement strand
AGGTTTCTTACACCCATGATGACACCTTCTTACACTTTCTAAAAGTGTTCTATTGGCCCAAATCTCTTACACCTCTTACAAGATCCTTCACATGTGTACTTTAAGTACACTTTGACCCATCACATCCCAAATTGCTCACACATGTGTGAGAAAAGTGAGCCTCTTACATAGCTTATGTGTCTCTCATGTGGCACCTATGTGGATGCCACATGAGCTCCACCTCATCTAAGCCCTCTCTCTCCTCCAAAAAATTTATAAATAGAGGCCATTGTCAAGAGAAAATCATCTCCCTTTTATGCGTTGTTATCATGCTAGTTTAGCTCTAGAATTTCTTAGTGCATTTCATGTTTTATGCTTTAGTTCATTTGAAAATTTAGAAATCACATATTGGGCTTAAATAGAATGAATCTTAGCTTAGATCTTACATATCATCCTAATTTATTCATTGAATCTTCATCATAGTGTAGTCTTGCATTTGCAATCATGGTGAGAGCTTGAGGCAAGTTCTCAATACTTGTTTTCTTGAGTTCTTCTCTCATTTTAGTCATTTAGCTTTCATCTTTAATCATCAAGAAAGATTAGTATATTGTGTTGGGAGAGCACACCCACAATAATCTCTAAGAGCAAATCAACAAGGAATTGGGTGCCCTTGTTTAGCTCATCGAAGGTTGTGGTGTTAGTTCTTGTCTTAGAATACATTTGAACATGTTTAGCTTTTGAATCTTTCTTTAATGACTAACCTCTAATGTTTGCATGTTTTAAGTGTTGTTCTTGACAGGATATTTTTATCACATACATTTTGGCACCCCCGGTGGGACCCACATCCCTAATTTTCTAACGTTTTTTACATATTTTGCATTTTTTCGCGGTTCTGGAAATTTTCACACAGACCCGTCTCCACTCTACAGTTGTCGTCTCCGTAGATCACTGTCTGTGCTTTTTGGCCGTCTGCGCTTCTCGGCCGTTTGCACCTATAAATCACCATCTCTGCCTATTCATAAACATACTTATAATATTATGGTTTAAACATTTTTTTATCAAGTTTTGAGTATTTTAACTCTCTATTTTTTGACAGTAAGACACTTTTTAAGAGTTAAATGTTGTCCAAATTGGTAAAAAAACCTTATTTTTATGTCTGTTAAGTCTATTTTTTAGCAGAATTTGACTATGCTTCTTATTCGACCGTCTGTGCAGGTGAACATCCATCTGCGCAAATCACCATCTACACAAATTGTCGTCTGCGTGGAACATTGGTTGCACGATTTTCCTGTGGGTTACTATATTTTGCAACATTTCACATTTCAGAACAAAAAACTACTAACGATTTTCATGCAGGTTCCCTCAAGGTTTTTAACAGATTCTTGAAATGAACTTGTATGGTTAAACATTTGTCTTAGAATGTGTGTTGCTTAAGAAAAATTTACCTCACTCAATCTTGAATGTTAAGGGAATGAACCTCAATCAATATTGAATGACTTAAAGCAAATTAACACACTTTTATAAGCTTTCCTCTTTGTTGTGTGGGAAAAGAATTGAACTTGCATGCTTAACCATACTATTGTGTATTTTGTTTGGATAGAAAACACATAGTTGCTCTAATTAGGTTCAATTTGGAATGAATTCTTCTTGGTGTGTTTGAATAAGTGTTTTTCAACACTTCTTTTGAGCTATTTTGTCATTTAGATTAAATATAAGTGACGCTATGATTAAGTTATAGTCATATCCTCTCCCCTCGCCTTCATGGAACTTGGATGAAAATAAAGCTTAGCTTAATCAAGATTCTAGAGAGGCATGTCTAGAGGGTGCGCTTTTATTGGCAAGTTGACTCTCAGGGAGTATATGACTTATTTTTTGTTGTTATTATGGCAACAAAGTCATATGAAGTTTTGACAGCAAACTTTGTAGTGGAAACTGACTAAGTATAGAAGACAAGACATAACAAAGATACACAGATGATCAGAGCACCAATGCACGTGTGTATGACTGATTCAAACTCAGTGCCTTCAGATATAAGCTCTATGATATGTTTTTATTCTTACCCTATACACGCATAGTATGAACTATTAGTACGGATAAGTTACAGAAAGAACAAGTACACTAGCAGTTCAGAATACAGATTATGAAGTCGACTTCAGGTTTTTGATTAGTATGTAATATTTTGTTGTGTAAAGGCTAAGTGCCTATTGTAATAAGTTTTTAATCATGTATTAAACATTATTGTAAACATGCTTAAGCCAATTTGTTTGGAAGCGTTGTGAATGTTGTTTTTTAGGCCAACTAAGGTCTTGTTTATAGAGGCGTCTATTCAGGCATAAACATATATATATCAAATGTAAAGGTATATTACAAGTGTTGAAGAAATATGCAAAGCAGAGATAGAAGAACAATATTAATATGTTAGTATGAGATAGATCCCTAAAAGAAGATAAGAGCATAAGCACAAAACCAGAACTAATCAGACATTTATGTCATATACAGTAGTTCACTTTTGGATATAGTGCATATCTATTCTCAGAAGGTTGTTGCATTCTTTCTCATTGAGCAGTGATCTCTTGGATAGTGAGTCCTCACCCCTAACAGGGTTGTTTGTAAAAGACTCCTAACAGGGTTAGGCCTTTAACCAAGTCATTGTACTTGTATTGTAAAGACTGCTCCTAACAGGGCAAAGGAACATTAACAGGTTCATTATACTAATGCAATATTTGTGGGTACTAATTCCCACCAGGGTTTTCCTTTGATCAAGGTTTCCCCATAATCATATCATGTGTTATGTGTTCTTATGTTAATCTTCAAGTGATATATATTTGATTTATGTTTAAAGTTGTTGAAACTGAATAATTAGTTAAACACTGATTCACCCCACCCCCCTCCCCCCTCTCAATGTTTCTAACAATTGGTATCAAAGCTCTGATCCTATGAAAGAAATTTTAACCACTTGAGGAGATCATGGATTCAGCAGAAGCAAAACATCTAAAAAATAATCTTGAAGCAGCCCTTGAAGATCTAGGCAGTTCTAAGAAAGAGAATGAGGAACTTAAACTAAAAGTTCATGGCTCACAAATGCTTATCAAAAAGTCAAGAAAAGATTTGAAAGATTGCTCTACAAAGGATTTGGGTAAAATGGTCAAGAAATTGAATGAAGAAAAGTTATCTTTAAAGGATAAGATAGAAGAATTGAATGATCAGTTAACTGATATCCTAACAGCTATTGAAGAGAAGAACAAAGAAAATAAACATTTAGACAAAGACAAGATTGATAAGCTACACACAACTTATGATCTGATTCAATCATAGCTTTATGCACAAAAGATAAAAGGTGATACCACTAGTATGGGATATAGTATAGCTCAAATTGAGATCAATTCATTAAAAGAAAGAAATAAATCTCAAATAAAATCTATAGAAGTAAAGAAAACTGAGAATCATGATGAGACTAAAGTAGAACCACAAAAAGATAAGCACAAGGCAGTCAACCGTACTTTCTATGCTTGTAACAAGCATGGAAACTTGGCAAGAGATTGTAAGGATGTAAGAGCCTTCAATGGTTACTGTTACTCCTGTAATAATTTTGGTCATAGGGCTATTCATTGCAGGACAAATCAAAGAAATCAGTCACAACTGAACCAAAGGAATCAGACTCAATACAATCAAAGAAATCAACCTCAAATAAACTTGCAGAATATTACATGTCAGATATGTAATTACAATGGACACGCAGCCAAGCAGTGCAGCATGATGAATAACAACATCAGACCTCCTGTCATTTGTCACTTATGTGGAAAAGCAGGACACATCTCAAAGTTTTGCAGGTCAAGAACACAAGGACAAGAGAATCCTAAAAATTCTATGTTTGAAGATTCAGGAGATACTATAGTGATTGATGATATCAAGATATCTATGACCGCTTCTGACAATGATATGGACAAAGTTGAAAAAGCATTTGTAAGAAATGAAGGGACAAAGGAGCTATGTACTAATTCAACAGAAGAGGAAGATAATCAAACTAATGAGACACCAATCATGGAGATCCCAGCAAAAATTGAATGCATGGATACTATTCAGAATACTATATTCACACCATCCATTTAACCATCAACTTCATTGTTGTCAAGTTTTACTCCTGACTCATCAAGTCTATATGCATGGGGAGAAGAAGACCTGATCAAGATCAATGTCCTAGCCATGGAAAAATCCAAAGAGAAACAAGTTATGAGAAACCCTCTCTTCTTGGAATCAGAGAACATTCTGAATGACCTAGTTCCTGCAGACAAGAAAGTGGCTAAAATTCAGTCAGTTAATGATGTAGATAGCATCCTAACAAGCTTCAAAACACACTTTACAAGTTTAGTAGACTCAACTACTAAAATTGCAGAAGATGAGTATAAAAAGGAAAGATTGAATGAACTAATAAATAATTTTTCCTTAGATTTAAAGTCATTAAAGATCGGTCCAACAATTTTGAAAGAGTTGGCATCAAAAGGCAGAAAGGTTATAGCTAATTGCATGGACAAAGGCAAAATCACCTCTGAACATATCAAAAAGATAGAAGAGGTAGATATCTTGGTTGATAACATAAGACAATCAGTTGAAACATCATCCCAAGACATAAACATCTATAGCAATATCTATCAAGGTCAATTAGACAAGATAGAAAAAGCTAAAATGGAGATCAGTAAGATAAGGGTCAGGTAGACTCAATTGAGAAATGCACTTGCGCCCTCCTTAGAAGTTCTGGATGAGAACATTAAATAGATTGATGCAACTATTGCTACCTATGATCAAGGACCCAACATGGATTTGACAAAGATGGAAAAGCTTACATATTCCTTATGCGCCCATCTACAAACAATTGATGCACTAAAGGCATTCTGGCAGCAAGAGATGAAGAATCTGCAGATAGCCTATCTAGATGTATACATAGAGTAAGTATCTAGAGACTTACAAATTTGACACCTTTGTCATTAATGTCAAAAGGGTATTAAATTATGTATGGGTATTAATTTGTATATGCAAAGAAATATAATATAGTATATGTTAAAAGAAGATAATATACAGTTTTTGGTGTTAGTCAATTTTGAGTAACTTGGCCATATTCCTTTGTTTCCATTAATGAAAATGGGGGATATTGTTGGAAAGTTGACTCCTAGGGAGTATATGACTTATTTTTTGTTGTCATTATGGAAACAAAGTCATATGAAGTTTTGACAGCAAACTTTGTAGTGGAAATTGACTAAGTATAGAAGACAAGACAGAACAGAGATACGCAGATGATCAAAGCACCAACGCACTTGCGTATGACCAATTCAGACTCAGTGCCTTCAAACATAAGCTCTATGATATGTTTTTATTCTTACCCTATACACGCATAGTATAGACTATCAGTATGGATAAGTTACAGAAAGAACAAGTACACTAGCAGTTTAGGATATAGAATATAAAGTTGACTTCAGGTTTTTGATTAGCGTGTAATATTTTGTTGTGTAAAGACTAAGAGCCTATTGTAATAAGTTTGTAATCATTTATTAAACATTATTGTAAACATTCTTAATCTAATTTGTTTGGAAGCATTGTGAATATTGTTTTTGGTCCGACTAAGGTCTTTTTTATAGTTGCATCTATTCAGGCATAAACATATATATATGCAATGTAAAGGTATATTACAAGTGTCAGAGAAATATGCAGAGCAGAGATAGAATAATAGTATAAAGATGTTAGTATGAGATAGAGCGCTAAAATGAGACAAGAGCATAACCGGAACTGATCATACATCTATGTCATGTACAACATTTCACTTTTGGATATAGTGCATATCTATTCTCAGAAGGTTGTAGCCTTCTTTCTCATTGAGCAGTGAGCTCTTGGACAGTGAGTCCTCACCCCTAATATATTTGTTTGTAAAAGACTCTTAATAGGGTCAGGCCTTTAACCGGATCATTGTACTTGTATTCTAAAGACTGCTCCTAATAGGGCAAAGGAACATTAACAGATTCATTATACTAGTGTAATATTTGTGGGTACTAATTCCCACCGGGGGTTTCCTCTAATCAAGGTTTTCCCGTAATCATATCATGTGTTATGTGTTCTTGTGTTAATCTTCAAGTGATATATATTTGATTTGTTTAAAGTTACTGAAATAGAATAATTAGTTAAATATTTATTCATCCCCCCCCCCCCTCTCAATGTTTCCAACAATTGGTATCAGAGCTCTGGTCCTCTGAAAGAAAGTTTAACCACTTGAGGAGATCATGGATTCAGCAGAAGCAAAACATCTGAAAAATAGTCTTGAAGCAGCCCTTGAATATCTAGACAGATCTGAGAAAGAAAATGAGGAGCTTAAACTAAAATTTGATGGCTCACAAATGCTTATCAAAAAGTTAAGAAAAGATTTGAAAGATTGCTCTACAAATTATTTGGGTAAAATGGTCAATAAATTGAATGAAGAAAACTTATCTTTAAAGGATAAGATAGAAGAATTGAATGATCAGTTAACTGATAGCCTAACAACTATTGAAGAGAAAAACAAAGAAAATAAATAGTTAGATGAAGAACTCATGCAAGCTAATATGAAAATGTTGGAGTTGGAAAACATCAAGAATAAAATTGAATCTGAATTATCAGGAGCAAAAGACAAGATTGATAAACTACACACAAGTTCTTATATGATTCAATCACAGCTTTATGCACAAATGATAAAAGGTGATACCAGTGGTATGGGATATAGTATATCTCAAATTGAGATCAATTCATTACAAGAAAGAAAGAAATCTCAAACAAAATTTGCAGAAGAAAATAAAACTGAGAATCATGAAGAGACTAAAGCAGAACCACCAAAAGATAAGCACAAGGCAGTCAACCATACTTGCTATGCATGTAACAAGCATGGACACTTGGTAAGAGATTGTAAGGATGTAAGACCCTTTAATGGTTACTATTACTCCTGTAATAAGTTTGGTCATAGGGCTATTCATTGCAAGACAAATAAAAGAAATCAGTCACAATTGAACCAAAGGAATCAGACTCAATACAATCAAAGAAATCAACCTCAAAGAAACTTGTAGAACATTACATGTTAGATATGTAATTACAATGGACACACAGCCAAGCAGTGCAGCATGATGAATAACAACATCAGACCTCCTATCATTTGTCACTCATGTGGAAAAATTGGATGCATCTCAAGGTTTTGCAAGTCAAGAACACAAGGACAAGAGAATCCTAAAAAGTCTCTGTTTGAAAATTTGGGAGATACTATAGTGATTGATGATATCAATATATCTATGACCACTTCTGACAATGATATGGACAAAGTTGAAAAATAATTTGTAAGCACTGAAGGGACAAAGGAGCTATGCACTGATTCAACATATTTGAATAAAGAGGAAGATAATAAAACTAATGAGACACCAATCATGGAGATCTCAGTAAAAATTGAATGCATGGATACTAGTCAGAATACTATATTCACACCATCCATTCAACCATCAAATTCATTGTTGTCAAGTTTAATTCCTGACTCAGCAAGTCTAGATGCATGGGAGAAGAAGACCTGGTCAAGATCAGTGTCCTAGCCATGGAAAAATCCAAAGAGAAACAAGTTATGAGAAACCCTTTCTTCTTGGAATCAGTGAACATTTTGAATGACCTAGTGTGTGCAGACAAGAAAGTGGCTAAAATTCAGTTAGTTGATGATGTAGATAGCAACCTAACAAGCTTCAAAGCACACTTTACAAGTTTAGTAGACTCAGCTACTAAAATTGCAGAAGATGAGTATAAAAAGGAAAGATTGAATGAACTGATAAAGAATTTTTCCTTAGATTTAAAGTCATTAAAGATTGATTAGACAATGTTGAAAGAGTTGGCATCAAAAGGCAGAAAGGTTATAGAAAATTACATGGACAGAGGCAAACTCACCTCTGAACATATCAAAAAGATAGAAGAGGTAGATATCTTGGTTGATAACATAAGATAATCAATTGAAACATCATCCCAAGACATAAACATCTACAAAAATATCTATCAAGGTTAGTTAGACAAGATAGAAAAAGCTAAAATGGAGATTAGTAAGATAAGGATCAGGAAGACTCAACTGAGAAATGCACTTGCACCCTCCTTAGCAATTCTGGATGAGAACATTAAACATATTGATGCAACCATTGCTACCTATGACCAAGGACCCAACATGGATTTGACAAAGATGGAAAATCTTACATATTCCTTATGCGCCCATCTACAATCAATTGATGCACTAAAGGCATTCTAGCAGCAAGAGAGGAAGAATCTGCAGATAGCCTATCTAGATGTATACATAGAAAAAGTATCTAGAGAATTACAATTTTGACACCTTTTTCATTAATGTCAAAGGGGGAGTAAAGTATTTATGGGGAGTAATGTATATATGAAAATAAATATGATATAGTATATATGTTAAAAGAAGATAATATACAGTTTTTGGTGTTAGTCAATTTTGAGTAACTTGGCCACATTCCTTTGTTGCCATTAATGACAAAGAGGAAGATTGTAGGCAAGTTGACTCCCAGGGAGTATATGACTTATTTTTTATTTTCATTATGGAAAAAAATTTATATGATGTTTTGACAGCAAACTTTGTAGTGGAAATTGACTAAGTATAAAAGACAAGACATAACAGAGATACACAGATGATCAGAGTACCAACGCATGTGTGTATGACTGATTTAGACTTAGCACCTTCAAACATAAGCTCTATGATATGTTTTTATACTTACCCTATACACTCATAGTACGGACTATCAGTACGGATAAGTTACAAAAAGAACAAGTACACTAGAAGTTCAGAATACAGAGTATGAAGCCGACTTCAGGTTTTTTATTAGCGTGTAATCTTTTGTTGTGTAAAGGCTAAGCGCCTATTGTAATAAGTTTGTAATCATGTATTAAACATTATTGTAAACATGCTTAAGAAAATTTGTTTGGAAGCATTGTGAATGTTGTTTTTGGGCTAACTAAGGTTTTGTTTATAGTCACGTATATTCAGGCAAAAACATATATATATGCAATGTAAAGGTATATTACAAGTGTCAGAGAAATATGCAGAGTAGAGATAGAAGAATAGTATAAAGATGTTAGTATGACATAGAGCCCTAAAAGAAGATAAGAGCATAAGCACATAACTGAAACTGATTAGACATCTGTGTCATATACAATAGTTCACTTTTGGATATAGAGCATATCTATTCTCAGAAGGTTGTAGCCTTCTTTCTCATTGAGCAATGATCTCTTGGACAGTGAGTCCTCACCCCTAACAGGGTTTTTTGTAAAATACTCCTAATAGGGTTAGGCCTTTAACTAGGTCATTGTACTTGTATTATAAAGACTGCTCCTAACAGGGCAAAGGAACATTAAAAGGTTCATTATACTAGTGCAATATTTGTGGGTACTAATTCCCACGGGGGAATTCCTCTAATCAAGGTTTCCCCATAATCATATCATGTGTTATGTGTTTTTGTGTTAAGCTTCAAGTGATATATATTTGATTTATATTTAAAGTTGTTGAAACAAAATAATTAGTTAAACACTTATTCACCCCCCCCTCTCAGTGTTTCCAACAGCTTCCCCTTTAGAGGACGACCTCAAACCGGTAATCCCTTCGGCCGGTATAGAAATAAAGTGTGACCCAAAGGTCATCTTTATCCCTTCAAGCTCAGGCGGGTTGTGTTAAATGGTAGTCCATACTAAGTGAATATCCTCATCATATTGGCATGGTTGAATTAGAGACTTAAGTGTCTCATATCGTACAAACTGATTGTAGGGACGCCACGAAACCTTACTAGCAACTGTAACTTAGTAGCCTACCTAATTCACCTCTAAACAGTGATTTATTATAGTGCAAGGGGAGGGAAGATTCTCCACCCAAGATTCTCAGCATACGTGCCTAGGGTATTGTGTTGCAAAAGAGATCTTCATAACATGGTAACAATACTTGGTAAAAGGCAAAAATACGGGCGCCCTTCCGGGGTGACACTGTTGTGTGAGCTGAAGGACTACTAAGCAATGGGCCTATAATATTTCATGTGAAGCCAATTTTATTTGATTTAGTAGTACACTTCAACATGGTCATTATACTTTAGCTGCATACAGAAATGACTATGGATTCATTCATCTTGTATGTCTGAAAGAGTCGACATGTTTCCTTCTAGCAGGCAGGAGTATGAGTTTGCTCTTAGATCATCGCAAGCTCAGTGACTACACCGAAGACCTAAATTAAGGATTTAAAAACTATGCTAAATGATCTAAGATAGTTATGCAGACCCAATTAATCAAAAGCTAATTAAGATCTAATTTTAGAGCACCAATTAAAGTGTGTAAGATTGATTTTAAAACACCAATTGAAATATGCTCTAATATTAGATTTGCATGATTAACATAAAAGTAAACAAAAATTAAAGCTATGCTAAGAATGCAAGAAAGCTAAGATGCAAATGTAGTATAATAACTTTAGATAAAAGATTAGGATCCTTTGTGAGAGAGAGTCAGTTGACTGAACTAACTGATCAGTTATTTTGGAAACTTCCAAAATTAGTTCATAGTTAACTGAAATGTTTCCAAAATGATAATCAATGGAGAATCAGTTAACTGAGTGGAACTGGATAGTGGAACTGGATTGTTTCCATTTTGATAATCAATCAACTAAATTTGATGATGTCATTTGCATTTTTAATAAACTAATTGATTAGGTTGCCTTTGATTTTAGATGATCTCAACTTGATTTGATGCAATGAAACTGAGATGCCCCAAGTGATGGGGTTATGATTGAGGATGTGATCACTGGAATGTTGATGTCCTGATCCTGCCCCCTCGGGAGCAAAATTGAAATATGGCTAGGTGCCCCAGTGATGAGAAGCAATTTGATTTATTACATAATTTAGGAAGAAACTGATCTGATTAGAAAGAGGTCCCACATGGTTAGGAAAAAATCTATACTTGAAGAGAGGTCATGTTGACCCAGATTGACCAAAAGTAAGATACATGGATTGATGAGAAGAAAAGCATGAGATATTTCTATTGGTTGTGCAAGTAGTCAAATTCATATTTCAATTTCGATCCTGAAAATAGAATCAGGACAATTGATTGAGCAAGGGGTGTCATGACCACTTGACGATGAGAAGATTAATCAACTAGAATATCGGATCCTTCACATTGGATAGAACTAAAGTTATTATGTTGATTTCAACACTATGCAGATGCAGATGCAGATGCAAGACTTACATGAATGAAACCTAAGGTGTAGTCACTAAGATTTAGCTTTGAAAATTTTCATCATTGAGCATTTTTGGAACATCGGAGTCAATACAATCCTTACTAGTGCCACTGCAACCATAAGAATATGAATATGACTTTCATCGGATAAGATATGGGAAACTAACGTAAGCATCAAGGCACAAAATTCAAGATGACCTGAACATTGTTTCCAGTTTTGATAGTGCAAGAGTACACTAGTATCGAGGCATTCAAAGCCAAGATAACCATGAGTGCGTGCTTGTGTAAACAAACAAATAAATAATAGTCAAGGAGATAGTTCTGACCTCACCTTGTCATACAAATAAAGAGGATCGAGGGATGTGAGGCTTTTCCGCCTTAATGCAGGAGCTCTTATCACATACACCCTGTTTATTTGACATTGTTGGATCATCGGGACCATACCAACAAGCAATAGACAAAGAAAATATTAATGAAATCAATGAGAATAGGCAGCATACAAATAAAAGTTCAGCATACTTCAGCCAGTTTCAAAGTTTTCAGATGTGTATATAGATATGAGGTGTTGACAAACACCGTTGTGCTTGTGAGTGCTTTGTGTTTGATTGCTATCGATCTGTTGTTTACATTTACGATATCCAATGTGTGTTAAGAAACACAGATGTGTCCAAAGATAGTGTTAAGAAACATTGTTGATTGTGGTGTTAAGAAACACATGTTTGCGTCAGTAGCGAGTTGTCCTTCAGAAATGACAAGATTACTGACTCTGGTGTAAACCGAAGATGTGATCAAATTTGGGGACCCATGCCCCTAGTAGCAAATGGCGATAACTGACTTGACTCATACTGCAAGGACAAATCTGATTAGATTTCCCCCAGGTTATGACTCTGGATTGGTTTCAAGCCATGAGGATTCTCAGAAGAACCAGAGTGTCATGAAAGTGACTGAAAGATATGTACAAACTGAAGCAAAGGATTGATGCCAAGATTGAGCATTGAGAGATGAAGCACTGAGTACAAGAGGCGCCTATTTACCAAGTTTTCACCTACTTGGCAGAGATGACATTTAGTAGAAATTGACTTAATTTGAAGTGATGAAGCCAATTTGATCAATGTGCCTAGTTTCATAAATGAATGATTCATCTAAGACCGATTTATCTAGTTTCAAGTGTATCCATCATTGTATAAGACAATTGATTGGGTTGTTGTTTGATTTTTTTGATAATCTCAACTTGATGTGATGCGATGAAGCTAAGATGCCCCAAGAAATGGGGTCTTTGTTAATGATGTGATCATTGAAAACCTAGTAAGCATGCCTGTGTTGCCATCCTTTTTTTCAATTTTTCAATTTTTTTGTATTTTTCCATTTTTTATTTTTATTATTGTTGCATCAAGGCACCTGTTGCTAGGTTTTCACCAAGATGATCATTTTTTCAGGACTTTTTCCAATTTTTAGATTTTTACAGAGGTTACTCTTGCCTCAAGCAAGATCACATTGGTTTGCCCCCAATGTCTAGCAAGGAAGAGATCATTACAGATGGATTAGAGATTTGATGGATGATGCAAAAAGACTATGATGGATGAAGAGGGTGAATACAACCCTCAAAGAAAGTCTCCTCGAGATTACCCAAGCTAGGGAAAAAATGAATATCGCAATGTAGGCTCATGGAGCGGTGCTGGATAGCATATAGGATGATGACTAGATGTCATGAAAAGCATGGAGTCCAAAAGAATGGACATGTCAAGAGAGTTTTGAGAAACAATTTTTCATTTTATCATTCTTCATTTTGATCAAGACCAAGGGGTCAATTGGATAGGATAGTGATGGGATAACATGATCAGGATAAAGGGTCAAATTCTCAGAGATGGGCTTAGGATAAGCAAGATCATGATAGGGTGCCATGGATGAGAACAAGTGAATAGGCCGACGGAAAAGATAATGCATGTCAGGATACATGATGCTCATGGATAGGTTCAACCTTGTCAAGATCAGTAGAAGCAACATGGATTCTCATGGGCTAGCTGGATGTAAGATATGATAGATACGATGACATGGAAGGAACTTGCCCCCAAGTGAAGAGTGCAAGTAGGAGGAATTATGCATGACATCTATTTTCTAGGTTTTCATCATGGTACTTATCCAAGGCACCACAAGAAGTGGTTTTCACCATAGGATGAATTGATTTATCTTTACTTTTGCTACCAAGGTGCATGTTTAATAGGTTTTCACCAAGGCACTTTTTTTTCTTTTCTTTTCTTTTTTTTTTGTACTTTTTGATTTTATGGAAGAACTTAAGCTTCTTGATATTTAGATAGTACTCCTTGAAAAGATATGCTATGATGGGCCAAGGCCGCTGAAAGTATGCTCAAAGATGTTGATAGGGTGATGGTAGGGAAATGATATGGAGGATAAGGCAGATGGTAGCCAAGGATTTATGTGAGGAATTCGATAAGAGGACTAAAACGATATGAGATGGATGGGTAAGAGGTAGGTGTGGGAAAAGGTGATGAGATCAACATTGAAACACCCCTTGAAGGATAGTGGACAAATGGAGGAAAAGTGGATGGAATAGTTTGAGACTTTGATGGATGAGTGTAAACGGATCTTGGTATGCGAGGACCCAAGATGGATGAAGTATTCAAGGTAATGGATTTTGGGACTGGAGGACCCAAAACAGAGTTTGGAGACGGGAGATGTTTATATGGAGATAAAGTGGAAGTCTTTGGAAGCTTGGATGCCAACTCTGACCTTTCCTTTTTGTTCAAGCCTTTTAAGAGAGACTTGGGAATCCACATAAATTTTGATTTTCTTTTTGTATCCAAGTCCTTTGAAAGAGACTTGGGAATCCACATAGCTTTTGATTTTATTTTTGTATCCAGGTCCTTTAGAAGAGAATTGGGAATCCACATAGATTTTGATATTCCATTGCTTTTGGATGACTTAGAACGTAGTTCTTCCATGATGGATTTAGGAACCCATATTTCCTTTGATGTTATTCTTCGCTTGGATTTAGAACACAATTCTTCCATGATGGATTTAGGAACCCATATTTGCTTTGATTTTATTCTTTGTTCAGTGGACCTTTGTGGTCTCTTTGTAGTCACATGTCGATTAGATGGGACATAGTGATTTTTATATGTACATGGATTCTTTGATTTTTGATTTCTTCATTGCACATCCAAATTACTTCCAAAAGTCTTGGGAATTGTGGATGAATAAGGCTGATATGACTGGTTCATATGGATGGGTTGATAAGGATATTTCAAGGATCTATGTCTTTGTTGATCTTGATAGGGGATAGAGTAAGTGGATGGAGGGATATAAGGACCCAATATAGATGGAAGGTTTGATTGTTTTAGCTTTGGGATATAAGGACCAAGGATGGATTTGGAGGATAGTGAAGGATGATGCTTATGTTTGAATGGAGGGATATAAGGTGTGGAAGGGATATCAACATCTTTAGAGAGAGTTGCACTGCCAAGGCTCTTCTCTTTTGAATTCATCTTTATGTCAATAGGAGCATGAGTAGCTTTGATATGAGTAGTTTTGATAGGAGCATGTGAAGCTGGAGTGGATTCATTTTTATGCAAGGGATTTGGAGGAAAGATGTTTTCTTGAGGTGGATATTGAGGAGCATGACAAGGAGATGGTGGGATACTCTAATCTTGACAAAGATCTTTAGATGGTGTACAAAGGGTACCTTTCTCTTGATTTTCAATAGGCCCATTAGAGATGCTAGAAAGGATATCTTGATCTTGCTTGGGAGATGGAGGGTTATGTTCTTGGAATAAATGGAAGGGGATGATAGAATCATCATGGGACTCTTGAGATGTGTGACTTTAGTCAATTGTTGGGTAAGGATGAATGGTAGCTTGATCTTGATCATTACTTATATTAGTTTCTTCACACTTTGGATTGCCCTCTTGACATGGAGCCACTTCTAAGGACAAGGTAGGAGTTTTGATATGCATAGGGGGTTCTCGACACACTAATGGACAATCATTTGGAATAGGCATGACAAGCGTTGAATCACATGGATGCTCTAGGTCTGTGATCTTTGAATCCTGAGAAAGACTTATACATGTATGTTGATTAGCTTGGATCTTTTTTGGAGGTAGTCCTTGAGAGTAGACATAGTCGTCATTAGGCTTAGTTCTTGATGGAGATGGTGTGGCTGGTTTTGAATCTTTAAGAGATGGAGGAATGGCGGAAGAAGTAGATGTGATATGTGAACCATTGCTAGACATAGATTCTTGATATTGATCATGCTCGATATTAGATGAATCATTAGGATTTTCAACTTTGATTATGCCATCATCTATGAGATTTTGGATTTTATGTTTCAACTCCATGAAAGATGAAGTTTTATGCTCATTATGTTGATGATATGCACAATAGTTACTCAAGAATCTTCGTCCATGTGATGTGGCTTGAGGTAATGTGATGAGATCATTATCAAGAAGTTCTTCGAATGTAGATTCATAAGATTGTCTCAAAGGAGTGAAGTCTCTCACGCATTTAACCCAAGGTTTTTCTTTCATGATGTTACTAATCCCTTTGGAGGAAGACTTCGTGGTGTTTTCAATAGCTTTTAGGGCTTTGGAGCCACTAGCTTGATAATGATCAAATAGAAAAGGATAGATTGAGCTTGATGAGGATTTTTTGGATTGTGTGTCCTTTTCCCCGTTTAATTCTTGGATTTTAGATTGCATAGTTTGAAGTTGTTTTGATAAAGCTGCCAAAAGAATCTCTTCTTGTGCTTTGTTAGGACCATAAGGTTTAGCCCATTTGCTTCTAGACATTGTAAGATTGTCATGATGTGCTTGCGTAGAAGATTGAAGAGGAGGTATGATGAATCAATTGATTGACTAACAGGTGCTGAAGTGATATCTGAAGTGTTGATTAAGTCCAAGACCAAAGGAAAAAGGAGATAAAGTCCAACTGAGAGAGAGAAGAAATGAATCTGATCTTGAGTCAAGGTTAACGAACCTACTCTCACAACTCAGGATAGGGACAGCGCAGGCAAAGATGATAAGTTAACAAGTCACTTGGACTAGCACAATGAAATCAAATTTCAAAACAACAATGAGTCAGACTGTCAACAGATTGTAGTCAAAGACAGACTAGTAGTGATGATGTTGATGAGAACCTAGATTTGTGAAAATTCAGATAGAACCTTCACAACAGAATAGCAATTCAAACAGCAAGTTGATAGATTGTAGAGTTTTGATAGCAGATGTAGAAACTTGGACAATATTTTGACAATTAACACTTAGAAGTGTCGATTTTGAACTGTTTGAGTGTTTTGATGTTTGTTTTGAATGTTTGTATGCATGTTTGCTTCACCCACGCAAGACACATCAAGCAGAATGTTTGTATTACCAGAACAAACACATCACAATCCTAGGATAGCCAGGGCAGTATCTGTTGAATCCCCACTTGAACTGAAGTTCAGCTACTCTTACTCATAGCAAACAACTTAGAAGCTTGGAGGCACGGGCTCCTCCTTACATGTGCACTCACTTCTCAGGCACACTAAGCTTCAAACCCAAAAGGAATTTCTTCCCAAAGGGTTGTTGTCTCTACTAAGAGCCATAAAAGTGTGGGGCATCTTATTTGGTCTCTCACCTTTTGTGCCAATAGATAGAGGGATTTTGGATACTAGAATAAGGTTTGTAGTAAGGACATCCATTCAGGTGGTTGTGATCAAGTCATATTCCCAATTAAGGGGGCTCTCCCAATCCTTTCAAAGCAATGTTTTCACCTTAACAATGTACGGACTTTAATGCACCACTAGGGTACTAGAGGAGATTTTGGTTGCCACAATGAATTCACACCTATCCACTGTGAGACTAATCTCAATGGCATTTTTTTGTATACCAGTTTGGAAGGGCTTGGCTTTAGCCTGCTATCGGTTGGGAAATCCACTCTAACCGGCTTTGTTAAAGCACTCGGGAGGTAGCCACGCTAAAGGATTTGTATGGATTTCTCTTTCACCCAAGATCTGTGAAGGCGAGGGGAGAGGATATGTCCATGCAATTCCTAGGATTTACAAAACTAAAAGACACTTCAAGCAGAATGAGAAAAGGACAATAATGTTTTTGGATTTTTTATCATCCCAAAAGGGCGAGAGCATAGTTTTCTGACATCATTGTCATTCCTACAATAGAAAATAAATGTTTATTTTAATAAGTCCTGCATGTGGGTTCCTATTTTAAGAAATTGAAAACAAGATACAAGCACATTATTTTGCATTCTATCGATCAAAGGCAACTTGCAAAACCAATTCATGAGTAGTTTGAGTTTTAGTCTTCTTGAGTAATGTTCTGCAAACCACTGTTAGGCTGTATGCAAAAGATAATAATGTGAACATCAAAGCCAAAGATTAGTCCATATTATCAAAATCCAAAAATTAGAAAACCAATCACATATTCAGAAAGTACATAGAAAATCATGTGGTTTCAAAAAACATTTCATTGAAAAAGGTGATCGTATGAGCCCGTACGAGGCTCCGAAAGCTGCAAAAATGAGGATTAAATAGGAATAGTCACCAAAAAGTGCAATTTCTGATCAATCCAAAGAGAAAAATTGAAAAATCACTTCACCAAAGTGATCCTTGTGAAATTCTACCCCAAATTAAAAAAAAATTCTCAAAAAAAGGACCTAAAATAAGCAAGATATTGGGGTTTGAAGTCAAACTGCAATTTTAATAATGCATATGGTTAAGGCAAAGATAATTTAAAATTTCTACTGATGTCATCAGTCTATGATGTTAAATTTTATGGTTTGAAGACCGTCCATAAAATTCAATACCCCTGGTTAATGACGCCTGCTAAGTCGTCAAATTTAACTCCGGCCCAGGCGAGTAGAGGTGGTGGGATTGGGTGGAGGTGGTGGTTGAGAAAAGGTGGAGGTAGGGTTTGGCGAACCAGATGGTGGATTAGATGGGAGGTAGTGCTATGAAGCTTAGAGATGGTGGAAGTTGGGAGGCAGAGTGTTGGGAGGCGACGTTGTGAGGCAGAGTGGGGAGAAGGCAGGGAGGAAGGGTTTGTTGGTGTCTGCGCGCAAAGAGGTGGCCGAACGGTGGGGAAAGAAGTGGAGGGTGGTGGGAAGGTGGAGGAGGGGAGTTTCAGTAGAGGGAAGGGGTGGCAGGTGGAAGAGAATTGGTGGGTGGGGGTAGCGTGTGAAGCTTGGGGGAAGTGTGGGAAGGAAGGTGGGAGGAACAACCGGTGGTGGGAAGTGGTGGGTGGAGAAATGAGGAGTGGCGGGTGGAGAAAGAGATGCACACAGGTTGGGGGTCATGTATGTGTTTAGTCCCAGATTGACCTTGCAACCAAATATTTACTTCTTTTTATACAAAGCACCATAGCTATTATGCAAAGCAAAGAGCTCGTGTGGGATAGAGTTTGTGAATGTGCAGATTAGTTAGAAAATAGGTGTAGTGATTGCGAATTAGAAATTGTAATGAATTGTTAATAGCAGAGCGGGTTAGATTAGAAATAAAACAAATATTTTTTAAAAAATGTTTCCCTCTATATGCATGCATTTGCCTTTATATGTGTGCAATTTTTTCTCGATATGTGTGCAAAAGGTCGTACGGCCTCTGTTTGCAAAAAAAATTGTGACAGATTCAACTTTGACCAGGCATAGACATGTTTACAGTCATTTTTAACCAAAATGATGTTCCAGATGCAACGATGGAGTCATATTTGACTCAAAGTGAATAGAAAACCAAAGTTTATAATGAGGCCAGAAAATTGATTTTTCTGCCCCACGGTGGGCGCCAGAAATGTGCTAGCTAATTGTGGACCTCTGATTTAGGAGTACACTTCAACATGGTCATAATGCTTCAGCTGCATACATGAATGAATATGGATTCATTCATCCTGCATGTTTGAAAGAGTCGACCTGTTGCCTTCTAGTAGGCAGGAGTATGAGCTTGCTCTCAGATTATCGCAAGCTCAGTGACTACACCGAAGACCTAAATGAAGGATTTAAAAACTATGCTAAATGATCTAAGATAATTATGCAGATGCAATTAATCAAAAGCTAATTAAGATCTAGTTTTAGAACACCAATTAAAGTGTGTAAGATTGATTTTAAAACACCAGTTGAAATATGCTCTAATATTAGATTTGCATTATCAACATAAAAGTAAACAACAATTAAAGCTATGCTAAGAATGCAAGAAAGCTAAGATGCAAATGCAGTATAATAACTTTAGATAAAAGATTGGGATTCTTTGTGAGGGAAAAGAGTTTCTCTTTTATAGAAATCTCTCTCAAATCGACGGTTGAGATCGAACAAAAAGAGTGGATCAGATTCGATTGAAGAAGCACAATCCATGTACAAGTGATTCAATTGGTCAAGAGAGTCAGTTGACTGAACTGACTGATCAATTATTTTGGAAACTTCCAAAATCAGTTCACAGTTAACTAAAATGTTTCCAAAATGATAATCAGTGGAGAATCAGTTAACTGAGTGGAACTGGATTGTTTCCATTTTGATAA
>MU225217.1:3357722-3385834 GCA_018584345.1 Thuja plicata | reverse complement strand
AATTAATTAATCAAGTAAGGTGATCGATTATGACCTAGGGTTTAGGTCAGATCAGTTCGAATGTGATGAATTGCCTGTTTGATTTAGGACTTAGGTTTAATCAAGATTAGGGTTTCTTGATTAATTGTTGAGATTGGGGGTCTAGGGTTTAGGTGACCATTTTTAGGTGATTACATTGTGTTGTGAAAGAGATCTTCATAACACAGTAACAATACCTAGCAAAAGGCAAAAACACGGGCGCCCTCCCAGGGGTGACACTGTTGTGTGAGCTAAAGGACTACTAAGCAATGGGCCTATAATATTTCATGTGAAGCCAATTTCCTAAGGTAGCTACTGTTTGAACTATCTTCATTATGATAAACCCAGTAAAAATGTGAGTGGCTTGAAAGAGTCACTTGAGCATACACAAACAAGATCTTACAATTTGAATCAAAGTTTCCCAATGTCACATTTTCTTGTATCCCTCAAGGTTTCCTTGTCCCTTGTTGGATTATTTTGAGACGTGTGACTGTTATTTTTCTGGTTTGAAATCAGTTCTTTTCATCGAACAAATTTTCCCAAAATCAGACTGAAGATCAAAATCTGCCAAGAATTTCAACACATTGTCTTAGCAACAGTCGGTCATCTCTGCTTGAAAATAGTAAGCTTCCAAATCTACTGAGACATTCAAAATTTGACCTTTTGTAGGACCCCAAAGCCATTTGTCCTAGATCATTCAGTCATTCAGCCAAAATCTGATTTTTCATATGACATGACTAGTTTCAAGAAACATAAGAAGATTAAGCTTCCAACACCTCCAGTCTATAGAGAGCAGAAAGAAATCACTCACAAATCTAAGGAATATCAACATATTACCACATCTATCAAACAAGAGATTGAACATAACAAGAAAGTTGATAAAATCCTTTACAACAACAAGGTCTGCAACTTCATGGCTAAATATTCTATCAACAGTACTTTTGTCGTCATTGAACAATACAACTAGGATCAATTCTTCCATTCTTCTATCATCATTCTTCCTTCTCTTGGAGCATTAGATCAAATCATCAAGTCAAATCAATTATTTTAGGTTGAACGACCTTAATCAAAGTATTAGAAACCTTCATCCTCAAACAAACACAACATTGCTTGTAGACCATCAGTCTGTCTCAAGTAATTTAAATCCCTTAGTAATGTCCCATTTTGCTTGAGATCACAAGTCCATCTTCAAGTAGAACAGGTGTTGCTTCAAATCCTTTTGTGTTTGTATCATCACAAGGTTTTTTCATGCTTAGGTTTTGTTCCAAAAACCTTTAAATCAATCAATCAATCCTCAATTCAATCAATCAATCGAATCAAATCTAGATCTTTGCTCCATTTCATTGCTTACACCTTCTTGTCTTCTATTCTTCTAAATCCACCATTGTATGGTAGTCACTCAATCCCAAGTTAGGAACATGAGGCGAGAAACATTCAACACTATTACCCGTGAGGAGAATCCTTTTGCCACTCAATATTTTCAAGGAATTGGAGTACAAGCTGAGCAAGTTCCCGAAGAAACTGAACTAGTGGACCAAGAAGAAGACTTGCCCAAGTGATGGACTTCCTTAGTGATCCATACAGCTTAGAAATGGTTGAGAAGGCCATTATACACAATAGTGCTAAAATATTCTTGAATCTTGTTCATAATGGTGTCATGGTGCCTGCTATCTTTGATGAAACACTCCTTACTCGAAATGTCACCAAAGTCACCGCTGCCACTACTGCAGCCATGGCTTCTACTTCCAATGATACATCATCACATGAAACTGGTAAAGGACCTGTTAGTGAACCTTCCACATCAGTACCCACATCAGCACCTGTGTCAACAACCGCATCAGTACCTCAATTAACACCAAAGTAAATTCAACAAATCCTAAGCGCTTTGCCAAACAATACTATGCACAATAGCACTCAAACAATGACAACACAAGGAGAAAGCACTAATGTCAACAACATAGGGAAGATTTATGTGCCCTTGCCTACATCTCTATTTCAAACAACAGGGGTGAAAACATCTACAACCAATACATCTCGATCCTATCAATATATACCTCCTCCCACTATTGGTATGACCTCCATGAGGTTTTTAGTTGCACAATTTGGAGGAGGCAAAGGTTATGTACCACCGTTTATTCTACAGAATACTCCAGATTTCACCCAACAATTCAATGAGCTCAAAAGCATTGTACAAGGCTTACAAAATGGGGGCAAGAAGGAGTTTTCTTTTGAAGAGATTTGTCCCTATCCATTTGACAATTCCATCACCATGCAACCATTCCCACCAAACATTGAGATTCCTAAATTTGATAAATACAAAGGTGAAACATGTCCTCTACAACATCTCAAAGAGTTTTACATTGCATGTCAAGAAGTTGCCTATAATGAGAATTACTTAAAGAGACTCTTCACTAGGAGTCTTGGAGGTGCAACTTTAGAATGGTTCATGGCCCTTCCCTATGGGTCAATCTCTACTTTCTCTGATCTTGTAGAGAAATTTGTTGGAAAATATTCATATAACATTGAGCATCAAGCAACACTCAGCGATTTGTGCAATACTAAACAAAAGAATGGAGAAACTTTTGCTAGTTTCTTACAATGATGGAGACATATTGCAAATTGTATGCCATGGAAAATACCTGATAGTCACTTAATTGACATCTTCACAAAGAATTTAATCTCTAAGATGTCTTTCCAAATGAAAATGGCTTCACCTGACACCTTTGAATCCCTTATCAAGAAGGGAAAAGACATTGAAGATGGCCTCTTGCAAAGAGGTAGCATCAAACATTATACTCCCTCCAACAATGATAAACCAAAATTTTGGAGTAAAAACAAAGTAGTTGTCAATGATGGAGTGACTGATGTCAAGCATGTTCAAACTATCCAAGCATCACACAATAACAATCAAAATAATCGAAACAACAATCAGAACCAAAATCAAAATCGCAACAACAATCAAAATCAGAATCAGAATCAGAACAATCAAAACAATCAAAATCAGAACAACAATCAAAATCACAATCAGAACAATAATAAACAACCATGTAATCAATCATTCTTGTTTCCTCACAACAATAACAACAACAACAATAATAACGACAATCTACAACAGTGACAATTCACAGCTTTGGCAGAACCTCTAGATGTGATATTTAAACAACTTGCGAATCAAGGAATGATTGTTTATCGAAATACTCGATCGTTCAATGAGAACCAACCTAAACCTTTTTTGTATAGAGATAATGAATATTGTGATTATCATCGCATCAAGGGGCATGATACCAAGAAATGCATGAAGCTTAGACACTTTGTGCAAGATCTCATTGAGGATGGGAAAATTCAAGTTGAAGGATAGAATGCGTCCTCATCTAATATGAAACTCAAAGTCTACAATCAGCCCTTCCCACCTCACAATCAAAACAATGCATCAAACATGATCCTGTATGACTATTCTACCAATACTATCATAGGCCATGATCAAACATGTGGGCGTCTAAATGAAAATGATATCTTTGGGTTTGAATCTCTTTGTGGCTGCATTGAAGAAGCTGAAACGCATGTTAAAGCCATAATCCTCAAAGCTATTGATTGTAATGTTACTACACGTAGACCCAAAGTCACTGTCCAAGCTGCTGATAAACCTTCTACATCTGCAAATCCACCAGTTGCACCGTCTAGCATTGTTCGGCCTACCTCGTGCTATGACCTATTGGCTCAGTTAGGGAAGACGCCTGCACAGATATCCATTCTAGAGCTACTGACACCTTTTCCAAATCACAAAGAAATCCATGATAAAGGTCTAAATGAATCTTGTGCCCCTGATAACATCAACACTAAACAATTCCAAGCTATGATAGGTGTTGGTAAACAGAATGTTCTGTTTGAATCTTACTCTCAAATGCCCAAATCTGAAAGAATGATCAGATACCAACAGTTGGATAATCTATCATTAGGTTGATAGATTTCCTCTGAATTGAAAGGTACAGCTCCCTTATCAAATGATATTCAATGAATTTACTTGTTCCTAAACTAATTGGGTACGTTCTTAACTTGAGAACGGAAGAGGAAAACCAAGCTAGCCCCAAACAAGACTAACTCAGGCAATAAATCCAGCTCTAAACCTAGCCAATCCCAAAAATCCACACATCTTATAACTCCTCGGCATTGGAAATGCAAAATGAATGCTGAAAATGCAAAGTAAATGAAACTGTAATGAAATGAAGATCAAACATTCTTATTTCTACAAAGTGAATGGATGAAATACTCAGATTCGCAACCCATTCACCATTTAACTCCAAGATGAAAGATGATGTTTACAATGTGAATGCAACAATTCCCAGATTGAATACAAACAAAGAAATTGATACTCAAACTCTCAAATTTGATGTAAAACTCCCCTTTATTATAAACATTCAAATAATAATACTCAGACTATTATGAACTCACAACTTATCTGCTAAAATCATTACAGAAATCCTAACATTTAATCTCAAAATGTGAATACCATAACCAATGCTCTCTTCTCCTCCCTAGCACTCTGTCTCTGGCAGAAAAGAAGAACCCCTTTACAAGAAAAGAGTTTACAATAAATAGCTTTCTCTGTGACTATTCAGTTCTGTAACCGCTTCTTCTTGTGAATTTTTAGTTCCACGATGACTTTCTGTCTTCCCTACCTTTTTGATCTTCTTTTCTAACTGAATCTTCTCTTTTTCTATTTTAACATTAAGGAATAAAGTATTAAAATCTTTATTCGATTTCCAAACAATTTCTTCCTTTTAAGACTTTCAGGCTTCATCGTGTAATGAACCAAACATCAAATATTGCCCATCGTATAAACAATTATCTGTGGCTTTCTAATAATTACCAATATGAAATACCACACAATGTAAAATAATTGACACATGGACACAACTTTAGTTGACCGCATCAAGTATTATGCCTAAAAATAGATGAGAGGCTCGCCACTTGGATCTTATCTACTCCAAAAACTTATCATCTTTTCAATTCCCTGCTACCCGTGTCTCTTCTCAAGTATCAAGCTCATTCTTCCCCCTCTCTCATGGTATCTCCTCCACCACAGACAATGGGTCTCCAATTAAATCTGACATGAAAGATGTCAACTTGAAGTCATCATCTTCGCTGGTTTTATCTGTCATGGACGAACTCTTTATTTTTTCCATCGAATCTATCTTCAATGTGTTGATCGGCTGGCATATTAGTATGATTGAAATTTCTTAATACACTGTACAGTTCATCTTGTTATGCTTCCTTCAAACTAGATCATAATCTCATACCGGGTTTCATCTTTGACCCATCTCTGTGTTCAATACGAATACCTGGTGCACAAGACCAAACTCTTCTTGCCTGTTACCTCTTGTCTTATCCACATATCACATTTCTTTGTCCTAGGTTGGGGTGAGCATGTTAACATTAATATGGTACCATTTACATATACCCGATCCTTTGTTGATCCCATAAGACTTGATACTTACCATGACTAAACTTTCTCATTTTTGCAATTCACTGTAAACTGTGGCTCTTGTTGTTATAGCAATTGCTTTAGGCCGAGTACAAACATCCTATTTTTTTAAAGATCTCCCTAGATGCCTTTGAAAACCCTTTCTTATTACTTAATAGATTCAACCTCTATAACAGACTTAGCCCGCGTCTTCCATATTTAAAGACTTTGATTGTTGAACCGGATGTTGGCTTTAATGGATTTGACATTATGTCAAAGGTTTGAACATCATTCTCTTTTCAACGCTTTAGAAAACATCTAGGCATCTATGAGAATGTTGAGTTGATTGTGGCAGCGAGACTAGGCAGGACTCCATCACCATAGTGAGCCATTCGATAATCTTAATTCCAAGCTTAGTGCTAATATCTCATGGTGGCTTGCTCAATCTATTTGAAAGCTCCTTTCATTGTTATTGGCCCCTGCAACGAGTTCTAATCTGGTTTTTTTGTAATAATTGCCGCTATTCGCATACTAGTTCTTGGAAGTTCAGTCTCTTTATATGGTCTTCATTACTAAGCCGCTTAGAGATCGGCTCTTTGTTTTACCTCACCAAGCACATGTTGTCACTGGATATGAGTGATAAAGCCAAACCTCCCCTATTTCAAATTAAGCATGCTCGTTGAATGAAGCGATAGATTCATCATGGCCTCACAACTTCAACCGTCACTTATGAATTGGATTTCATTCTTGAGCTCAGGTCTTCTTCCATGCTCTGTGTTGACCGGGCCAATTGGTGGATTGCTTAACCGAATATTGCCCAGCAATATGAAAACAAATGATAGAAGCTATCTCTTTGTATTGGTTCTCACTGTGACTGTGTATGCAACATAACTATATGAAAACTGTGTTTCATTAGTTAATTCGGGTGCTCTGTTCACTATGCATTGAATTCATGAGCACGCGAAGGAAAGATATCTTTCTTGTGATGTATAGTAACTTTGTAAATTGAATATTTTATTTGACTTGCGTGACCTCCACCTCTGTTTTAATTCCTTTCAACTTTTGTTTTGACATTGTTGATTCAGCTTGCAACATTATCAAGCTGCGACTTGTTTAATGGATATCATCAAGCTCGGCTATGGATACAATCATTGTGATAACACTATATCCAATTGACACATCCTTCAAACATAAATAATCTTCATTTAGCTTCCTCATAACGGATTTTGGACTTTCGCCTTCACAGGCGGAAAATGTGACATGGGCTTCTCCGGGCGGAAAATGACTAGTGGAGGTCATTTTCTGCTTCCTCTCGATTTTATAAGACCGGCCAGCTCTGTCCACTTACTTCCTTTGTCAAGGTTGATTGATCACTTTGATGAGTTAAAATACATAAAAGAGAGCATGATCGACTCGAGCCTCATCTTGGCAGAAATTTGCAAACGTGCTTCTCTCCTGCGTGGAAAATCCCAAACTGTCTCGTGGCAGAAAATGACTATTGAGGTGCATTTTCCGCTTCATCCTCTTTTCATTGAACTAGACTCCTCTTTCAATTGTGCTAAGTGACTCTTAAAAATCAAGCATGTCTTTAAGCTTCTCTGTTCAACATTCTACCGCAAGCCAACATCCCCTACCTCTAGCGGAAAATTGGAAATAGACTGTGACATCAGATTTTCTGCTTCTCTATTGTGGTCACTATTTTGTGTTAATTGCTTCATGGATTACATTGAAAATGTATTCTTGATGTTATAAACTCATATGTTTCCACTTTAAATCGGGATTTTGCATTTTCTCTTTTCCGGTGGAAAATGAGACTTTGACTTCTCCGCTGACGGAATTTTACCTTCGGAGTTCATTTTCCACTTTCTCTGTTATGAGTGAGATTTGAATACATATCTATAGTCATCATCCTTTGATCATCAAATCTAGAGGCCTTTGATTAAAACATGATATCAGAACACACTTGATCTTGGAATTTGCATTGATTTTGACCATTTAAACCATGAGACTAAATTTTGGATTTTGAGCTCCTCAAACTTGGAGAATCTAGAATTTTTCTTCTTGGATCTTAAGACCCATTTCGACTTCATAAGAACATGTTAGTAAAAATTAGGGTACACATTAAGGGATATATTTCATGGGAGGCGACATTTAAAAAGTTTTAAAATGGTGTACTGAAAGTGCGCCTACAATAGGGAACTTAGGCACACAAGAACATCTTGTCTTTATCGATAAGGACTTTCATGGTCCTGACCTGCATCATAATAAATCTCTCCATATAGTAGGAAAAATCCAATCCACAAGAATAAAATGAATCCTTATAGATGGTGGATCTGGCTTGAATTTGTGCACATTGAAAATGATTCATAATATCGGTCTTTCTGAGGACCTCATTGATGCAGACAAATGAATCATAATAAAGGCCTATGATGATTGAGAATGAGAAAGAAAGGGTATGATCACACTACCATTACAAGTGGGCCCAACCTTGATTGAAACTATTTTCCATGTGTTAGATCTAGATCTACCTTATAATATCATGCTGGGATGACCATGGATACACACTATCAAAGGTGTACCCTCTGGTTATCATCAATGTCTAAATTTCCCACATCACGGTAGAGAAATCACAATTCCTGGAGATCCTGAGCCCTTTCAATACTGCAAGAGATTGGAAGGCAAACAATCTAACTATTATCCATTTATTGAGTTTAGCCAATATTCTCATCAAGAAACCCCTATTTAAAACACTCCATCAGTTCCAGTAAAGACATTAGAAACACCAGTTGAGCAATCCAAAGGAAAGGAAAAAGTTACTAAAGACAAGGTTATTGAAGACAAACCCTCCTCATCTAAAGCAAAGGCCACTTTTACAGATCAAGGCATGGGAGAGTATAAATTTGAAAGTGCTCTATGTATTGGGCAACTCCCTTTGTCTCCAAAGTCTTATGGAAGACCATCAACATTACCCCCCTCTAAAGACAAAGAACTTATGGATTGAAAATCAATTGTATTTGAACATTGGGGGTCCCTATCAGATGAACACATGAAATACAATGTCCTTGATTGGCTCTATAGTGATGAAGAAGAACAACCTATAATTTTCCCCAAAGGAAAGTATCCTAAGGTTAATCCCATTGTCGAAATCATGGTATATCATGGTACTGGGCTTGGAGCTAATGAAATAGGTAAGAAGAAGATCATAATAGCCAATGGCTATCCTAAAGGACATGGATTGGGTTCCGTAGAGAACAAGACCAACTTCGCTAGGGATTATTTTTAGCTACCCCAGATTCAAACACTGAGGCAGAGTTCTTCAAAATTCCTTTCCACTATGTTGAAGATGACCTAAAAAAAAATCACCATGTCTTCACTATCACCCAAGCTTACCTTTCATCACCTCATTTACCCCTCATAAACCCTAAATTAATTGACTGGGATCAGCAAGACTTGTCACTAGCTTTAGATGTTTGTGATTCAGATGAGGCAGTTTTAGCCCTCTTTGGACTTAAAAATCTCTAAGAGAACGAACATCAGATTCACTACAGTGAACAAGCCTACTTTGGTAGCCAAGTCAACTCTCTCATTCGCCAAAATGAAAAAGAAAATAAAAATAAAAAAATGAAAATACATCTTCTGGTGAACACCTCTCGCAGGCACCTTTGGATGAAGAAAAAGATAAAATAAAGGATGCTTCCTCTAGTGAAAACCTTTCTAAGGTGCTAGAGGAGGGAGAGGCTGACTTGCCATTTATATCCTCAGAACCAAAAGTGTCATCTATGATTATCAAAGAAACTATTCCAATCAATCTGGGCACAGAAACAGATCCACACATCACCTACATTGCAGTTTCTCTGAGTGATCAGGAAAAGAAAGACATGACATCATTCTTACATAAACATAAAATCAAATTTGCCTAGACTTACAAGGACATGCCCAAGCTAGATACAGATCTTGTCATGCATCATCTTATTTTAGACCCAAGTGTAAAACCTGTTAAGCAAAAACTTTGCAAGATGCATCCGCAAGTCACACTGGTAGTCAAAGTAGAGCTTCAAAAAATGTTGGATGCTAAAGTAATCAGACCAATTGATTATCCTAAATGGGTTTCTAATATTGTACCAGTAGGCAAGCCTACTAGGGGCATTCACATCTGCACTGATTTCAGAGATCTAAACCTTGCATGTCCCAAGGATGATTTTCCACTCCCAAATATTGACATTATAATGGATTTGACTACTGGACATGAAATGTTGTCACTTATGGATAACTTCTTAGGTTACAATCAGATCAGGATAGCACTAGAAGACCAACACAAAACTCCATTCACAACCTCTTGGGTCACCTTCTCTTATTAGGTGATGCCCTTTGGCCTTAAAAATGTCAGAGCTACTTATCAATGAGCAATGACTACCATCTTTCATGACCTTTTACATGTCACCATGGAATATTATGTGGATGATCTCTTAGGAAAATCTAAGACAAGCGAATCACATATTCCTATTCTTACTACCATTTTTGAGCGATTGGAGAAGTATAAGCTTAGGTTGAATCCTAAGAAGTGTATTTTTGGAGTACAATCTGGTAAGCTACTGGGATACATTGTGTCACGACATGGAATAGAAATTGATCCAAAGAAAGTGAAATCAATCCTAGAGATGCCACCACCCAAAACCTTGAAACAATTACACAGTTTACAAGGAAAACCATAATCAAATAAAAGATTCATGTCACAACTAGCAGATAAGGTGCATCTATTCTCTCATCTCCTGCATAAAAATATCAAGTTTAAGTGGGATTGCTTATGTCAAAATGCATTTGAGAAACTGAAAGGCTATCTAGCTAATCCACCTATGTTGGTACCACCTGTTTCTAGCCATCCTCTAATTTTGTACATATCTTCTATAGAGGTTGCATTGGGAGCCCTCCTAGCACAATTAGATGATACCAGTAAAGAGCGAGCAATTTACTATCTCGACAGGACTCTTATTGGCTATGAGTTGAATTATTCCCTAATTGAGAAGGCATGTATGGTTGTTGTTTTCTATACACAGAAACTACAACATTATATGCTTAATCATAAGATTCATCTTGTTGCCAAAATTGATCCCCTCAAATATCTTCTGGCACGTGCTTCTCTTACTGGTCATACAGCGAAATGGGTCGTGATCCTTAGTGAGTTCAACATTGTTTATGTGGATCGCAAAGCTATCAAAGGAAAAGTAATTGCAGATATGTTAGTTGAAGCACCTATTGGTGGTCAACATCCTTTAATCACATATTTTCCAAATGAATCAGTCTTTAATCTTTCCCTGAGTACACCATGGAAGATTTATTTTCATGGATCCTTCACTCAGAAAGGATCAGGGGCAGGAATCTTATTTATTACACGAAAAGGGGATCTCATCCCTAAATCTTATAATTTACAATTTCCTTGTACCAAAAACATTTTAGAATATGAAGCTCTTGTACTCAGACTCTAGCAGGCCATACAATGGAAGATTCTCAATTTATTGGTGCTTGGTGATTCATAATTGGTTATCAAACAAGTTATGGATGAATATCAAACAAAGGATGACAAGTTGCTTCCCTACCGTCGTATAGTTAAAGATCTCAAAATGCATATCACTGAGCTAATCTTCCAATAGATCCCTTGCACAAACAACAAAGTAGCAAACGCCATGGCAACAATTGGGTCCTTGATCACCGTGCCAGAACATAGCACACGGTGTGAGTTTCTTGTTGAGAATCTTACGGTCCCTACCTATAACAAACCTTATTTGAAATGGTGTGTGAAATTTCTGATCCCAACTCCCCATGGTACCAAGAAGTATATTCCTACCTTTGCGATGGACATACCCCACTTACTCTAACACCCAACCAATGAAAAAACTTCATTTGCCGCACTTCCCGATACACAATCCTTGGTGATACCCTTTTCCGAAAGCATTTCGATGGAACTCTTTTAAGGTGTCTGAATTCTGATGAAGCACAAACGTCCTTGGAGGAGGTACATCAAGGAATCTGTGGAGGCTCACTCTAGTGGACTTACTTTGGCCAAGAAGTTATTACACACTGGATATTACTGGCCTACTATGGAGCAAGATGCCTACAACTATTTCAAGAAGTGTGTGCCTTGTCAGCAGCACGACGATTTGATACACGCTCCCACCCAATCCATTCAGTCCACTATGACCCCTTGGCCTTTTTCACGGTGGGGTCTTGACCTCGTTGGCCAGATTTTCCCTAATTCTTCCAATGGCCATAAATACATCCTGGCTGCTACCGATTACTTTACCAAGTGGGTCAAAGCTGTTTCTCTCACCTACACTACTGGAAAACAAATTTTGAAGTTCATCTGTCACTATGGCATTCCTCAGGACATTGTTACTGATAATGGAGGACCTTTCAAGAACAAGGATGTCACAGAGCTATGTAGGACATTCAGCATTACAACCATAATTTAATTAAATAAATAGAAGAATATAACAAATATAATTAATTAATTAAAATTAATTATAATGCTAAGGGAATATTAATTAAATTAATATAAGGACGGTTCAAATTAGCTTAATCCAAATCTAAAATTTAGATTAATTATAGTTTAGTAGAATTTAAGTCATGTGAAGGAATAAATAAATTAAAAATTTATTTAAAGGGATTAATGAGGGGTAATGTATATGAATGAAATTTAATACATTAAAGGGGAATAAAATTTAAATTAAATTTAAATACTAAATGAATTATATTTAATTAAATAAATAGAAGAACATAACAAATATATTTAATTAATTAAAATTAATTATAATGCTAAGGGAATATTAATTAAATTAATATAAGGACGATAGACACATGAAATATTAATTATAGATTTGTTCTAGACATAGTGATCGCAAACATTTCCAACAAATCAGCAGATAGATTGACTTTCCAATGATCATTCTATACACAAGCAATTGCCAATGAATTCTCGTTTCTATCAATCAATCTTTGGCCCATTAGGATGCATCCTTCTGGTGTTGGTTGTTCTATCAATCCTCACATCAAAATTGTTCATGTCAAGAACTTTTGGACTGAATGACCACTTGGTCAGGATGCTTTTTTGTTGATTTTATCTTGTGTTTTACTATGTTCTTATCGCGACAACCTTGATCTTTTATATCTTGGTTCGTTATGGTGAGTCTATAGTGAAAAATGTGTCATTTGTGGTATGATCTGCTTATCATAGATTGTTAGTGCATTTATGTTTTGATATTTAGTTATGACAATGTATGCCTCACTGGGGGAAGGATTCATGCATCTCAAATCCCTAAAAATATCTTGATATAATGCGTCTCCTCGTGAGTAACATTTCATAGATCTCATCATACCTGATATCTTGCATTCTTGTTCCTAACAACCTATTTGTCTTAGATTCTAGTCCATCAAAGGAACCATGTCACTTGTGTTTTCTAGCACATGGTGCATAACTCATTTTGCAATATCAAACTAGGGTGTGCTCTCCAACATTAACACGGTATCAATCCCACTATCATCATGTAGTTAGTATTTGTATTTTAGTTAGGTCATATTGCACTTTGATTTTTCTCTTGGCAAAGGTTTATCTTTATTCCCCCTATCCAGTCACCTAAGTGATTTTATTAGACCTATTTGATACACACACAAAAATATGTCCTCATATGTCTCATATTACATTCATTCATTAGGTTACTTTTATTCATTAAGTTCATTAGTTAATCATTATTCATTACAGTTGTATTGTTACTTCATTCATTAATCATTACTCATTAAGGTTGCATTTAGTTCCATTACATATTTTTGTAGCAATTGATCACATTATAGTTGCATATAGTTACATTTCATTCATTATCCATTCATTATTTAGTTGCATTGTTAAGTCCTTAACATTGTTTTAAGATTCATTCATTTTAGGATTCATTACACATTCCACAAATCATATATGCATTTACATTTATTACTCATCACATTACATCAATACATGTCAAAATATATCCATCTATAAGCATTAACACATCACATCTAACATCTATATATATTTGCATCTCATCCCTGCATCACAAATATGTCAGCATAATCATATACATTCATCTCATCTTGCATGTCAGTCATAAACATCATATAACATATGTAATATAAAATCATAATGCATCCATACATCTTGCATAAACATCATATCATATAGCATCATAAATAAAGTCCATACGGTCCAAATAGTCCACAAAGTCCATGTATATATCTCAAAATGTCAGTAGTACATCATGTGTCACATAAATCATACAAAAATGTGTATCAAAATGGTCTGCAAAGAATCATGGTGGTGGTTTCTATGGCCCTGCCCCAATGCCCGAACATGGTGGTAGCCCCACCAATCCCTATGAAGCCCAACTTGTACTACGAGATATAGATCTCTCTGCATAAGGAGGCTCTCACTCTGCCTCTGGCACAGCTCTTTGATATAAATTCATATAGTAAAGGGCCTCTCACCCTCTCATGCCAGCCTCCCTCTGCACCGCAAAGACATCTGCTAATACCTGCCCAAATCTTATTGTCGTCCCTGTGTCTCGAGCTATATCTCGCTCAGTCCTGTATGTCTCTACGCAAATCCATAGAGTCTCACTCTATTTTTAGAGCTGCTATATGTGCTAACATTGCTACCAAATCCTCCATGTCTCCATGCTCCTCAATAATAGCAAACTCTCCACTGTCAACTTGAGCCTGTAATAAATATAGTGCTCTCTGCATACTATCTTCACGAGCGGTCTCCACTGCTAGCTCCCTTGTATCCTGGCTAGCTCTATTTGTAAGCTGCTCAATGTAGCCTGAGTTGTATCTAGTAATCCATGTAGCCTCTGGATCTCTGCTTGTGCACTCACCTTAGTCACCTGATATGTCGCTAGCAAGACTTGTACCCTGCCTAATTCAGTCTGAAGACTATCCCTCTGGGCTACCACTATGTCATGCTCCTCCTAGGCTATGTGCTTGGTTGGTGGTCCCTGTACTTCTGGCCCATGTTGACCCTATCCCTATGGTCCCTGTGGCTGATTAGGTGGCCCTGTGGCTCCTGATCCTTTCCCTGATCCTGCCCTTATGCACCTAGGACTATCGGAGGTTGCCTCCCTATAGTTATCTCTACCTATTCTCCATCTTTGTGCTTCCACCCTAGGCTAGACTCTCGTCCCCCCAGCCCCTCCTCCATCCTCATCCTCATCATCATCATCATGTCCCTCTCCATCTCCTCCCTCTATGAGTTTCTTGTCCTCTTGTACTATCCTTGGCACTGTCAACCTGATCGGTCTATATGCTTCCCACCACTGAGCGTATGTTGGGACTACACCTGCATCATGTAGAGACTCCCATGCCTTGATCCATGGGACATCTATCATCCCCATAAATGATTCCCATGTTATACATGGATCTATGCCCATCCCCCAGATACTCCCCACCTCTCGGATCACTAGTGGATGTGGGAACCCATCTGGAACTGCCTCCTGGACCTGTCCCATCTGTCTCCATACCCTAGATGGCATGTACTTGGAGATCATATATGTTGTCCTCCTGGTTAACCAGCAGTAGGTCTGAACAAATCTCATGTAATACAAGTCATAAAACTCATCCTCGGCATACCTATTATGTTGGGGGATCTCATGTCCCCAGGCCTCGCACCCTGCATACGGTGCCCATTGTATCTCCCCCATCTCATCGAGTCTTCATCTCTAGTAACCAACTGAATCTATGGCCTCATAACTAATCGGTGGCATGTATCTGCATACAAACGGCTCGTAAGCTACTTTGGTCTCTCGGTGCCTAATCGGGCGTATGACCGCAATGTACTCCCACGCCCATACAAGAAGAAGCATGCGTCCTAGACCTAGTGCCCTACCCTTGCGGTAGGCGTAGATGTTTAAATCATAATAGAGTTGCCCAAGAATAGTGTATCCTTAGCAGTACTAGTCTCCGTCCTCCATCATGCTACTGAGAACCCGCGCCCAACCGATAGGGAATCCCTTGCCTGCATGATCAGGCATCAATCAACCTCCTATCAATTTGGCCAAGTAGGGGGCCATCCACCACAACCGTGGCTCCATCATCATCACTCTGGCCCAGGACATCCACTATCATGTAGTAGGCAGATCTGCATACCTTTTCCCAAATGTCATCTCCATGTATGGCTCCGAACCCTCGAAGCAGTACTCGAGTATCAGCCCCCGAATATGCACTCTCTAGATCCTCCACATGTCGTGAAGGGTGATCGTAGCTTCCCCTGTTGGGAAGTGAAAGATCGAAGTGGTATTGTGCCACTTCTCGATCAAAGTGGACATAAGCGCATTATGCACTTTGAGATGTGGCCAATGACGTACATGCTCTAGCCCGCATAGTGTGACGATCCCCCACTCAGCTGCAGTAAGCTCCTGCTCTAGTGCCATAGTCACTGGGTAGCACTCCCTCACCTGGAAGGTGATGGTATCCTCCTACATCCAGCACGCTCATGTCAGATATTAGATAGCATTCTGGGGCATTGAAAAGTGTCCCTAGCATGTCCCGGGGCATCAAAAAATGCTCTCAGACCCTTGTCTTTTCTCTTTTTTCTTCAATTTTTGGGTCAATCCGCACAGATGATGGTTGACCCTGGTAGATGACAGACTTTTGCAGTTGCCAGTCTATGGAGCTAGAAGATCTTCATAGACGTCCGTCTATGGAGATGGTGGTTTAGGCCGCCGCCTCTTTTCCATGCAGACGATAGAGTTCTAACTCCGCTGTCTCCACTGCACACTTCCCCTTTCCCTACCCTCGCAGACAGAGATGAAGCGATCTCCATCTACGCAGACACTGATCCCTGATCGGTCGTCTGTGAGGATGAAGATCTATCAATCACCGTCTGCGTAGCTGGTGGTCAGGCGACCACCGTCTATGTTGCGCGCCGGCTTTTGGACGCATTTATGACACCTTAGACACCTAAAAAAGTATTAAATGCATAACGGACTAGGAGGTGTTCGACTACTCACTGGTGTTCCCGCATCTGCCGATCACTAGTGGACCCAAATACACTTTCCAAGCTGTGCTCGCTCTCACTCTGCTGCCATCGCTCTCCTCTTCTTCTCTCTTTTTGCTCTTTATGGCTGAAAATGACTTGTCTTTGGGCCCTGGTGGACTATTCATAGCCCCTAGGGACCCGTTTTCTTTTATTCTTCTCCCCGTTCCCTGTTCTACTCCCCATTTTTCTTGGACACGCCATGCAATTGGTCTTCTTTCCTCATTTTCTTTCCTTTTCTAGGAAAATTTTATTAAAAAAATTTATTTTTTCCTATTATTTTCTCAAGGGGGCACCCTCCTCCGCTCTCACTGCCGTAGGTTTTCCTGGCCTCTTTGGGGCATCTTATTTTCTTTTCTTTGATGTGACACCACTTTTGATGCCGCATCAAAAAGGGGCAAAATGTAGACGTTTAAAATCATCCTTATATTAATTTAATTTATTTTCCATTAGCATTATAATTAATTTTAATTAATTAATTATATTTGTTATGTTCTTCTATTTATTTAATTAAATATAATTCAATTAGTATTTAAATTTAATTTAAATGCTATTCCCCTTTAATGTATTAAATTTCATTCATATACATTACCCCTGATTAATCCCTTTAAATAAATTTTTAATTTATTTATTCTTTCACATGACTTAAATTATACTAAACTATAATTAATCTAAATTGTAAATTTGGATTAAGCTAATTTGAACCTAGATCCTACCCTACCTTACATCACTCTCACCAAATAGACCTATTTATTAATTAACAAAGGTTAATTAAGCCAATTTCTTGATTCCTACAACAATTAGTCCTAATTATTTGCTCACACATGTGTGAGAAAATTTCTAAAAATCACCTTTTTCCAAATAATCCTTACTTAGTGCCAACAAGGTTTCTTACACCCATGATGACACCTTCTTACACTTTCTAAAAGTGTTCTATTGGCCCAAATCTCTTACACCTCTTACAAGATCCTTCACAAGTGTACTTTAAGTACACTTTGACCCATCACATCCAAAGTTGCTCACACATGTGTGAGCAAAGTGGGCCTCTTGCATAGCTTATGTGTCCCTCATGTGGCACCTATGTTGATTCCACATGAGCTCCACCTCATCCAAGCCCTCTCTCTCCTCCAAAAATCTATAAATAGAGGCAATTTGTTAAGAGAAAATCATCTCCCTTTTATGCGTTGTTATCATGCTAGTTTAGCTCTAGAATTTCTTAGTGCATTTCATGTTTTATGCTTTAGTTCATTTGAAAATCTAGAAATCACATATTAGGCTTAAATGGAATGAATCTTAGCTTAGATCTTGCATATCATCCTAGTTTAGTCATTGAATCTTCATCATAGTGTAGTCTTGCATTTGCAATCATGATGAGAGCTTGAGACAAGTTCTCAATACTTGTTTCTTGAGTTTTTCACTCATTTTAGTCATTTAGCTTGCATCTTTAATCATCAAATAAGATTAATATATTGTGTTGGGAGAGCACACCCACAATAATCTCTAAGATCAAATCAACAAGGAATTGGGTGCCCTTGTTTGGCTCATCAGAGGTTGTGGTGTTAGTTCTTGTCTTAGAAAAAATTTGAACATGTTTAGCTTTTGAATCTTGCTTTAATGCCTAACCTCTAACGTTTGCATGTTTTAAGTGTTGTTCTTGAAAAGATGCTTTTATCACATACAACTATATGGATAACATCTCGGGTTATCACCTTTGGTTCATCCAACCAAAGCTTGTAATTGTGCATTCAGCTTAGCACTAACCGAGTCCACTCAATTTTGAAGACCTTCAGGAATATTAGGGCATTGGTGAGCCCTTTGAATTCTTTATGCTTATGTTCATCTTTCAATGTTCCATCTTCGTTTCATATCTTCTTATAATCTTCTTCAACTTCTGAATTTCCTATCTTTGCAATCTTGCAGTGTATGAAAGATCGAATGTCTTCCACAAGCAAAAACCTAGCTGGTATGCATGAGAATGCTCCAGCATTATTGGGTTGTGAGGAAACCTCAGGATGAATCTTGTAGTTAGGTTCCTCACATGTCAAATTCTTGATGAGATTGAACTCATCCTTCTTTGTGTTCTTGGATTTTACAGTTCTTGATGTCGAGGCTTTTTTAAGAATTTAGGGCTTCCTATGAAATGCACAAAAATAGAGTTATTAGTTCTATAGAACTTATTGTTTACTCTTGCAAAGATTTTTGAAGTACTTTGGAGTGTTGTGTGTCGAGTTTTGGTCGCTTTGTGATTCAGTCGCTTTCTGCTCAAAAATTGCCTTGGTCACTCTGCTCTAGTCGTCGTGAACAATGAGTTGTTTCATTGTCCTATTTATAGTTGATGCCCTAAAAAGCATGTCATTAATTCTTACCAACTCCTCGATGTATAAAGACAGAGTTCATCGATGAAGACTTCATTTTCCATTGGTGACTATCATAACATTTCAGTTGGTCGATATACTTCTTGCCTTTACCAATAGGTTTTGGTATTGCAAACCACTTGTTCACTTTGCTTGATTACCGACGAGGCTCGGTTTATACTAGAAACTTTGCTTTTAACCGATGCTTCTTGGTAAGTGTAGGCAGTCTCATCTTTGAGTGTATACTGATGGGTTTTGATATATATGCCCAAAAGCATAGTTATCACTGATTTTCACAAGTAATACCATGATGCATCTTTCTTATGCTAATTTGGTGTTTAGTCAATATATATTATGGAATTGATGTAAAATAATAACTTGGGTAATGTAGTTCCATACTTACTTGTTCTTCTTAGGTGGGGGTGGTGATGTCACTAAATCCATTGGATTGGGTGTCACCATTTGCATTGCTCGGTCCAACTTCATCATTGTTTGAAACTTTTCTCCACATTTTGTCTCTAGCTCTCCAGAAGTCTTCAATGGCGTTTCCATTAGGATATGTGCTTGTCTCTATCATTCGGTCTTTGCAGTCTTTCTTGAGATGACCAACTTTATGATAGTGTAAGCATGTCATTCTGGGATTGGTCCAGCCTCTAGACTTTCTAGTCCATAGTCTCATATAGTTTGTAGCAATGTGACCATATCTTCCACATGTTGTACAATTTGTCCAAGTGTTGTAATCCCATACATACTAGTTACCAACTCTCTTTAGTTGATAGGGAGTTTATTGACCTTTAGGCTTCCATTCTTTCCTTTTCTTTTTCCAGCATTCAAGAGCTATGTGCCAATTCATTTTCCAAGTAGGACAGTACTTGTCCATGTAGGTTTCCTTCTTTGGTTGTTTCATCTCAGACTTACATTCATATGTTTTATGTTCTTTCTTGTTACATTTATAACAAAATCCTATGAATAAAGATGTAGATTTAGGAATACCTTTCATTTTTCCTCTACATACATTTGATGTATGGCCTTGATTTCCACAGTGATTGCATGCCAACCTTCTTGGTCTTGTATTTTCATAGACATTCTTTGGATCAGTTTGATTTGATGATTCTCCATTCTCGATAAAACCTATACCGTTGTTGTTGCTGACTCTTTGTTGTCCTTCAAGAAAATAATTCATTCTTTTATTTCTTTCTTCATCTTTCTTAATAATTTCATTATGCTGTTGTTGAATTTTTATTTCATGTTTTAACTTTTCATTCTCATCCCTCAGTTCACCGATAGCTTCTATTCTTTCAATGAGTTCAATATTTATTTTGTTTGCCTCTTGACTCATAAGAATAATTTGATTTTTAATCTCATAGTGATGCTTTGTAAGTATTTGTATTTTAGACTATTTTTCTTGTAGCTTTTCTATAATCTTTCTTATATCATCAATAGCTAGTGTTATTTTTTGCTCATCTTGTCTAGCATTGTTCATGACATCAATCATCCTTACCATCTGTATCTCTTGACCGATTTTCAGAGATTTAACTTATCCATCCAGATGTAGATTGATTTCAGTTAGGCTTGTGATGCTTTCTTCTCATGTATCTGATGATTTTCTTGTAGTTGATCCTGAAGATTCAAAGAAATCTGGTATCTCTTCCTCATGATAATCTGTCTCATTACAGCGAGATGTCATAATCTTTCTCTCATCTAACAACTATCTCATGTTGATTTTGGATTTTTTATACTATTCATAGAACATCTGAATTTCAAGCTTCTTATTATCAATATTTTTATCAAGTTTGTACTTCTCCATTGTATGATCTTTTCTCTTAAGCCTTTAAGCTTTCCAAGAAGAGACTTAGCTCTGATACCAATTGTTAGGATTAATGGGAAGTATGTACTCAGAGGGGAGGGGTGAATCAGTACCTCTAAAACTTTTGTAACCTTCAATCAATTAACATTTGTAATCAATTGTATATCCATTCAATCCGATCTATACTATCTTGATGTGATTTATATCAAATCATAACATTAACATACATGTGAACATTCATAGAAACATTCATGAAAGTAATTGACACATAACACAAGATATGATATCGCAGAAAAATCCTGTTAGGAAGTAAAAATCACGGTGGGGATGACACCCACAAAATCTTCACTATCTGCAGATTGGAAGGGGTTGGTTAAGGCTTACAATTTGATCACTTCTGATGATCTACCTTGTTAAGAGTATCGGTGGAGACCTGTTAAAGTTTACTCTGTTAAGAGCTTTAGCAACACTGTTAAGTGTGCACTCGATTAAGAGATTTGTTGTTGGACTGTTAAATCCACCTTCTTTGAAAGGATTTTTACACTTTGCTCCACTTGTTAGAATTATAGAAAATTAAAATTTGACCTGGTAAATGCAATCTCCTATTGTTGATATAGATCCAATTTAGTTTACATGAAAAATATTATCACCTAATTGTGATTGAATAATACCTTTGATTCTCAGTAGCCTCTATTCTTAGTTCTGATAACCAAATTCACCTTTTTCTGTTCTTATTCTTGAAACTCTCAATCTGATCCCTAAATGTGCTCATTGGCTTAATTCATGTTCTCCTCTCTCTTCACATCATCCATAATGAATTATTGCATCATCTATTTATAAGATGGATTGACATCATCAAGTTTCTAGAAAAACAATGTTAACTCTAAGATCATGTTTACAACTTGTACCTTGATCTCCTAGTCTATGTGTTTTAAATCAGTTAGATTGATTAAAGCACTTACATTCATGTTTCTTGTCTCTAAAGAAATGGATTTAAAAACAAATCAATGTCTTATAAATAGAATAAGCTTGCCTTATCTGACGTGGAAGTCAGATCCACTTTTTGTGGGCTACAACTGAATTTTGGTTTTTTTCTGTCAGTTATGCTTTGACTGTCTTTTGGTTTTGTTATGTCAGTTGCCATTTAACTATCTCGTCAATTTTCACTTTATCTTGCACATCAAGTTCTTCTTTATCTTTCTACTTTGCAATCTCGGTGTACACACAAATTTGTATCGTCGGTTCACTTTGTACTTAGCCATTTCGGTGATCTTCTTTATATCTGATTTTTGGTTTGCTCTTTGTTCTGTCTTTCAGTATATGCTTACCAAAAGTGTTGTTTGCATACTAATGGCAAATTTATGTCATCATACTATTCTCATAAAAAACTCTTTTCAATGCTTCTAGATAAGATTATAATGATTTTGCATATATATATATATATATATATATATATATATATATATATATACATATTATTATTATTATTATTTTTTGTTAAGAAAAAGAATGTGAATCTATATTTTATTATCTTCTTTTATTAATCTGTCCTTTTTAATATTTCAAAAATATATATTAAAAAAGAAGATAAATAATAATATAAGATATTAGAATTAATTATCTATGTTAGTGAATAAGAAATGAACAAAACAAAACAAAATGGTTATCGTGTTTTCCCCCATTTAAAACAACAATTTGAGATTCATATAAACATACACTATTCATGATTTTTGCTTTTAAAACCAACAATTTGAAATTTGCATACACTCCACCAAGATTTTTGTACTTTTAAATCTTAAATTCTATCGATTATGTATTTTACACATTTTTCTTTATTATTTTTATACACAAATATTTCCATTTTCATAAATATCAGTTTCAATTTGTATAGTCAGAAAATGGAAGCACTTCCATCGTAGATTGGTTTAGCCTTCCGAGTAAGTGGTTTTGGGTCATGTCAAACGCCTTTAATGGGTCTCTGACTTAGATCTGGCTTTTACCCCTGTTCTGCCCCATTTCCCACTTTTCTCCAGCCTGTTTCTGACACCCTAAAATGCAAACTAAGATATTTGAGCTCAGGGTCAAAATTGACCTTTCTAGGTCAAGGTCGACCTCGACCTTGACCTAGGTCAAAATCAACCTTTTTCTGACCCAAGATCCAGATTTCAAGTTTTCAGGGTTTCCAGATGTTGGGCTTCGGAAATATTTAATTCCCACTTCTGGGTCGGTTGTTCAGTCTTCAGAGAAACAATTATTAAATTATATTTAATATAGGTCTACTTCTAGGGATATAGGTCTAATTGAAATTTAATTCTCCTATGTAGGCCTCTCTAAAAGATTGTGCCCTAGATTCATGTATAAGGAAGCCTTCTCCTCTCATTTTTTCTAACCATGAATCATCAACTATCTAAGACAGCTTTATGCATGATCTATTAAAGCAAGCATCTACTATCAAACATTCAAGCATTCAAAGAATTTTAAGCATTCAATTCATCAAGGAGATCCATTGGTCGCCAATGAAGGATTCGAGCTCTATGGAGCCCTCTTGTTGAAGATTTATCCATCCACACTCCTACAAGCCTCTTCCTATTTCAAGATCCATTAAATATCGGTGTTGAAGATCTACAAGTAATTGATTTCCGACATCCTACATCTGACATTCTACATTCAACATCCATTTGGTGCATACATACTTATGGATCCACAGATTTGAATCTGCCACAAGGGTTTCTATACAAGCAAGGTGAATTTGTTAATTTACTTTGTTTATTTAAGCAATTTCAATTATACTTTGAGGTTAATTCCAAAACTAGGGTTTGACCAAGGAAAACCCCTCACCCCCAACAAACATTTTTCTTGCAGGGACAGGTTCGGAGCAGCAAATTGGAGTGCAGATTCGGATACCCTTTTCGGCAAACTATCAGGATCCGAAAATAGATTTTATGTCTGAGATTTTAGGTTAGAATTGACATTCTATTCTGGGTCAGAACCAAAAATTCTGGGTCAACGGTGACATTCATTTCTAGGTCAGAATTGACATTTTGTTCAGGGTTAGAATCAGAAATTATGGGTCAAAGGTGACATTGACTTTTGGGTCAAAATTGGAATTAGGCCAGATCGGAAAAATATTTCTGGGTTTTGTCCGTCTCTACATTTCTATTCCAAATCTGGTTATAGATTTTATAGAAACTCAGTACAAGCACTTGAAAACAACATTCTTCAGATCTGTAGCATTTTGAGGTTAGTACTTTTCTTCAATTAATTTCAATTAAAGTTTTTAATCTCCCTAAATCTATCACACATTCTTTTCTATAAAATGGAATCTAAGGTTTTCCTCTTTACTCTCATTTCCAACTGATTGATTCATTTATGCATTGATCCTTCCTTTGGGGTTAATCAATTTGGATCCTTCCTTTGTGTATTTAAGGTTAAAAGGAACATCTTATCTTCCCCACACATTTCTTACATGATTCAACTCCCCTTTTTATATCTTACATTTTGGTGAACCCATGATAGACAACTCTTTCTTTTTGGTGTTAGATTCACATTTTTATGTTAGATCTTGCATGCATATTAGATTATCTTTCTTTTATGTTCTTGCATTTATGTTTCAAAAATTAAAAATCAAAATCTTGTGTTTCCTTAATTAGTTCATTTGCATTGCATTGGTGTATGATCTTTACTACTTCTGGTCCTACTTATAGTATCCTAGTTAGAAGAAGTTGTAGACTTATGGGTTTCTTTGATCTTGAGTCTTCCTCTCCTTTCCTTAGGATCCCGGATGACAATTTGACCACCCGTGATTCCAATCCTTTTATGGAGCATAACTCTTCTCACTCATCTCATGATGAGGATGATGCTTTAAAGGTTCCTCCTGAACAAGTCCAAAAATTTTCAACATAACTTGATAAAATGGGAAATTGTCTTATTCAAGAAAACCATAATCAAGATTCCATCCAAGCTATAGAGGCTCTTAAGAAAGTCCTTTTTGATAGTGATCACGGTGTTAATTGCTTGTGTGGTATCACTCATCTTGTGCATTTGAATGTTAAACCTTTAGCTCAAGAGGCTCGAGATCTAGGATTCACTCCTCTTGTCACTAGTGAGGGACCTTCTTATGTTCTTTTACCTAGCATTCCTACTTACACTCCTCCTTTAATGACTACATATCTTCTAATTTCATCGATTCCTATGAGTGTTCCACCGGTGTCTCTACCTACTTCATAGCCTTCTTACCACAGTGTTCCTTTTACTTATTTTAATCCTCTTCCAACTGTGCTCCAAGTGTTCCACCAGTTGTGTCTTCCATTCCTTCTGCTTCCTACACTTTTCCTAGTGTTCCTAATATTTCTATACCACATATTTCTTCTAATGATTCCACAATCATTAGTTTGGCTCAAATTGTGTCATCTTTACAACAACTTTCATCTTTAACCCAATCCAAGTTTAGCATTCCTACATGTGACATGGGTAGTCCTTTATCCTTACACATTATTCATGCTATTGTCCCTCAGCAAGCCAATATACCTCATATTGAGAATTAAAATGGTAAAGGAGATCTTGTTACTCATGTTAAAACATTTCAAATCCTTTGTAGTGATTATGCTCATGACCATAGGATTTTAGCTAAGTTATTTGCTAAAACTTTTTGTGATAAGGCCTTGTAATGGTATTGTTCTTTACCTCCTTATTCTATTGATTCTTTTCCTAAACTTGCTAATACCTTCATCCAGCAATTTCAAAATAACATTGGTCTGCAAGTTTTCTTAACTGATTTAATGCATTGTAAATAAAACATTAAGGAAAAATTGACTGATTCTATTGGTAGATCTAAGCATTTGTATGCTCAGATTTCTTATCTTGTTCCTGATATTGATATTCAGCATATGTTTATTTCAAATTTACAAAAGGATATTAGAGATAAGATTTTGCTTACTAAATTTACCTCTTTTCAACAACTTTGTGTAGCACCTCATCATTATCAATTACAAGTGAGTCAATTTGAGAGCAACACTCCAATGGCTCCTATTCTAATTGATAAGAGTGATGCTGCTCATAATCCTAACAAGTTTTAGAAACCTAAAAACTATTCCAAGATCAATAAACAAGCGAATGTAGTCGATGATCAAGTTGTTGTTGCATCCAACAATGCTACTTCTGCATCCACTACTTTCTGTATGAATCGTATGTTTACTCCTCTCTCTGAATCTTTACATTCTATTATGAGTAGGTTGTTAAGTGCTAATATGATTACCTTGCCTCCTATTATACCTCTTCTCCCTACCATGATGGCATCAATTTCCTTTGATTCTAAAGATTTTTGTCAATACCATCGATAAAATGGCCATGATACTGAAAAATGTTATTCTCTAAAGCATAAGGTTCAAGATTAATCAATTCTAATGCTTTATATGTTGATAATTTTGATGGTAATGGGAACAAATTTGTCTCTCCTCCTAATCAAAACCTTCAAATATATACAAATCCTTTACCTACACATGATACTAATACCATCGATCAACCATCTTCTGTGGATATTGTTTATGATTCAAATATGGATGATCTCAATCACATTGTTAATCATGTGGAGTGTGTTGTTTCATCTCAACCTACTATTCAAGATCCTTCGCCTCCACTTCAACTTCAAGTTCCACCTAAACCTCAAAAACACACTAAGGACAATGACCTAGGGAACTCTCAATTACCTTTGATGATTCTGAGACTATTAAGGCTCTCGATGGTCCCTTTTATATTTATGCTAGCATGATTACATGTAACTGATTGAATGTTTGAAGATGTTGAGTTGATCACTGAAATGTAGAAAGATAATGCAAGACATTAAATCAGTTAATGGATTGTATTGTCATTGATGTCAACTTGATATAATCTAATCGGTTATAATTGAAGTGTCAAAGACTTTAGAGAATCAAAGAGAAAAAAGATTATGCTTTCATTAATGCATAAAAGACAAGCATTTACTATGTGAATTCAAACACCGATGGCTAGTGGAACCTGACGGACAGAGATCACCGAAGGTCAAGTCATAGTGATGCCCGAGCAAGAGCACCGATGAGCATTATCGATGAGCAAAATAAAAAGCATAACCGATGGCCAGAATCATAGTGTAAACCGACAGAGAAGCCCGACAAGAATTGGAGTGTTGACTAAAGCTATCAAAGAGTTAAAACACCAAAATTAACTTGAGTTCAGAAACAACAAAATATCTAGCTGGCAGAGATAATTATAGACTTAACTAGTAGTTATCATTATTTTCATCGACAAGATAAAGCCAGAGATGACTAAAGGATTTAAAGCTATTTTGACTAGTTGGCAAGAATATCTTTTCTAGATGAAACATGAGTTTTTCTTTAAATCTAATTGGCTAAGATTACAGATCACGCCAAGATCAAGAAAATCAAGAACCTAACAATGGTGATATCATGTCTATAAAGAGACAACTTAATTCATTATGAAAGAAGGGGATTGAATGAAAAACAGGATGCTGAAGAGAAACTAATGAAGAACAACTTCATACAGTTCTGATCAATCAAGCTGAGGAAAGAGCTAAAGTTTTCTATGGACACCAAGTAACAAAGCACAGCATCACCGAGCAGAACTAAAGTGGATCAAAGGTATTAAAAGAGATATATTAATCAGATTAGTTTTATGAGCTTACAATAGATCTAAAAATCTGCAAGTATAAGTTGTATATGTGAACAGATCATACTGTTTCAGTTTAACCATTGATTCAGAAAGTCTCTTAACCGAGCAGGATTTAAAGATCCTTTCTATATTGAGATACATCCCAAGGAGTATCAAAAAGTTTGATCATGAAGATAACATGAGATGTTAGATACCTATTGATAGGCCAAGAGAGTGTTTGATCAAGGAAGGTAGCATAGAAATGCTCGATATCAAGTGATAGTATAAACTTTTAAATACTCTAACAAGGTCACACCTAACAGTGTGTTTGTAACCTTTAATAGGGTTGGCTCTTCATCGAGCTCACTTCAGAAGAGTGAAAATTTTGGGTTACCGGTCCCAAGTGGTTTTCCCTTAATAGGGTTTCCACGTTAAAAATCCATGTGTCAATGTGTTTATGAGTCATTACTTTAGTGTTTTACGTTACACATAGCTAATTTAGATTGATTGGTATACTCTAGATAACTTACTATTTTTTGGTAAATTAACAGACTGTTATTCGGTAAACATAAATAATAAGGTTTAAAAAAGCATTCTGAGAAGTAGTGATTTGATAAGTATGTTTGAAGGCATTCATCTTATAAGACTGAAGATAACTAGAGGCTTAATATTGTGGTACTAAGTTTTTGGGTTGATTAATTGGAATATTTTTGAGGTCATTGATTCACCCCCCCCCCCTCTCAGTTATTACTAACAATTGGTATCAGAGCTTGTGTGCTT
>MU225217.1:3336357-3349689 GCA_018584345.1 Thuja plicata | reverse complement strand
GGGAAACTACAAGAAATAGAAACTGCCTAAGGTTAGCTGAAGCAAACTAGAGTGAATAGGGAAGTTACTAATTAGATCATAATGATTTAAATTAGTAACCCCGATAGACTATTACTCTAACAATTACTAACATAAGATTTCTAAGATACCTATGCGTGGTTGTCTTGTTGATCCCACATCTTTAATAAGTGTCATTACTGAGGAAAACCTTTTAATGAAAAACGTACAACGTGATTGTTATGACACATCAAATGCATGGATCCAAACTTGTAATGGTTTTCTCTATCCTTCACTTGGTTCTATTAACTTGCATGTTGAACTTTGTGGTAAAGTTGTAGATACTACCTTCATTGTCGTTCCTACTTCTGATCAATTTCAAGTCAAATTTGGTTTGCCTTGGTTAACTGCCATGCATGTCGTTGCTTCTCCTATTCATAAGTGTATTAAGTTCATTCATAATGGAGAAGTGAAAATTATTAATCATAGTTTGTATCAACCTTCTAGGCCTAGAGATTGTGCTACTCTTGATTTCTTTTGGCCTTCATTACCTAATTCATGTCCTCCTCGTCCTGATAACCTTTTTCGTTCATATCAAACCTATAAAAATTGCAAGATTGTCAAGTTAAGCATGCCTCAGAAAGATCTTAACCGTGGTCTTTTTCCCACTCCTTCTATACCTCTTTTATCCATTACTACTAGCTATATTACTCAACCTCCTAGTGTCACTTCTCAACCTTCTGCAAATCCTATCAATCCTCCTATAGAATCTATGAAGGAACCAGTTGTTATTCCTCCTAGTTCTCAACATGTGTCAAACAAAGTGAAGCATAAAAAATATGCTAATGAACCTCGTAAGAAGCATGAAGCTAATGCTAGGGCTCATGCCTATGTTCTTTAAAATTCTTTACCTTCTTTTGACCAACCTATGCCTGATGTGTTGGAAGAAGTTAATGTTCATAATGATTTTAAGATGAATGATTATGATGATTCTATTCGCATCTTAGATCCTATTTTAATTAATCTTGATGAGGAGGATACTCTTGATGATCCTATTGATGTTAGTGATGAATATGAGACCATCGATCTTGATACTGATTTACGTTATATACTTTCAACTCAATTCATAATTACACCTAGTATTGAACAATGCAATTCTCAAGAGGATCCTTGTTTGGAACTGGCTATTATTCCTATTGTATTGGATATAGTCCCTCTTGTGAGTTTCCCACCTTACCTAAATAATATAAACTGAGATAGGGATAGTAGGCAATGCGCTTGATTGGCTTGTCCTTCAGGGTAGCCCTTTTTGTGTTTGTCTGTTGTATTGTGCTTCTCCCATAATGTGTTTGCTAAATATTTGTTAGATTATTTTATATAACCCTTGTTACTTTGTTGGTGCAAGGTGATAAAGGAATCAAACCTATTGTACCATTCCTTTATATGTATCTTTACTCTGCTATATTTTTTTTCATGTTATGTTGTACTTGTGCTATTATTTGTAAATGTTTTCCTTGTGTAGTATGCCTGGATCTACAACATGGTAGCACTGATTCTTTTTGGTCTCCATGTTGTGGTCTGAAAAGACTCTTCTTCGTAACTCTTGAGGTTTCTTTCCTCCATTGTGATTGTAGTTATACTTTCTTTGGGGAATGATGTCAATTCATTTGCAATAATATCATATCTATATATACATATTATCTTATGATCATACTGACCCCATAGTAGGTAGATCCCTTATGTGTTCTTTGTATGCTTATGTGGTATTTCCCTTGATTTGTCTTCGTTTGGGGGCATCTCGTAGTGGAAACATAATCAGTAGAGTTGTTTATGTTTCCGCTAAAGCCATTGCTCGTGTTAAAGTGTTAGCAATGACTTTAACGTGGGGGCATACACTTTACTCACTTTTTGCACACACACACTTTCAAAATATTTTCAAACTTAAAACTTTTTCCCTTTATGGTTTAAAGACTAATCCTTAAAGCATGGATTTTTACCTTATAGGATATCTTGATCCCTCCAATTTCAATTTACAATTTTTTGATCCCTTAAGGTTGGAAGGTGTCCTTAAGACCATATCTCCCTAATGGGTTGACTAGTGAGTAGCCACATTCACTAGGCGGTTCAATTCCATCTTTCTAGTTGCACTGTTTCATTGTGTGGTTCACAATGGGACATAAGTTCTCATTGGGTGAGGTAATCACACCCTCTCTCTCTTTCTCCTTAACTAGTGATGTCTCTCTTATTATGATCTTAGGGTTGAAAAAGACTTAATTCCTTGGGGGCTTATGGATTCCTTTGTCCCTTTTGATTTCAATAATATTATATTTTCTTCATGATCTCCTTTACCAAGAGTTTGCATTGAGTCCATACTCTTGCTAAAGTGGGGGATAAATGTATAGTTTGAAAATGGAATCACTTCCATTGTAGACTGGTTTAGCCTTTCAAGTAAGTGGTTTGGGGTCATGTCAAGTGCCTTGAATGGGTCTCTGACTTGGATCTGGCATTTTCCCCAATTCTGCCCCATTTCCCACTTTTCTCTAGCATGTTTCTGATACCCTAAACTGCAAACTGAGATTTTTGACCTTAAGGTCAAAATTGACCTTTCTGGGTAAAGGTCAACCTTGACCTTGACCTAGGTCAGAATTGACCTTTTTCTGACCCAAGGTCCATATTTCAAGTTTCCAGGGTTCCGGATGTCGGGCTTCGGAAAGAGTTAATTCCCACTTCCGGGTCAGATATTTCGGTCTTCAGAGCAATAATTCTTAAATTATATTTAATATAGATCCACTTCTAGGGATATAGGTATAATTGGAATTTAATTCTCCTATGTAGGCCTCTCTATAAGATTGTGCCCTAGATTCATATATAAGGAAGCCTTCTCCTCTCATTTTCTCTAACCATGAATCATCAACCATTTAAGATAACTCTATGCATGATCTATTGAATCAATCATCTACTATCAAGCATTCAACCATTCAAATAATTTCAAGCATTCAATTCATCAAGGAGATCCATTGGTAGCCATTGAAGGATTCAAGCTCTATGGATCCCTCTTGTTGATGATTTCTCCATCCACATTCCTCCAAGCCTCTTCCTATTCCAAGATCCATTCAAGATTGGTGTTGAAGATCTACAAGAAATTGATTTGAGATGTCCTACATCCGACATTCTACATTATACATTATACATCCATTTGGTGCATACATACTTGTGGATCCACGTATTCAAATCCACCACAAGGGTTTCTATACAAGCAAGGTGAATTTGTTCATTTACTTTGTTTATTTATGCAATTTCAATTATACTTTGAGGTTAATTCTAAAACTAGGGTTTGGCCAAGGAAAACCCCTCCCCCCCCCCCAAANGAAAAACCCCCCCCCCCCCCCCAAAAAAAAAAAAAAAAAATCATTTTTATTGTAGGGACAGGTTCGGAGCAGGGAATTGGAGTGCAAATTTGGATACCTTTTTGGAAAACTATCGGGATTCAGAAATAGATTTTCTATCAGATATTTTAGGTCAAAATTGACATTCTGTTCTGGGTCAGAATCAGAGATTCTGGATCAGAATCTAAAATTCTGGGTCAAAGGTGACGTTCATTTCTAGGTCAAAATCAATATTTTGTTCAGTGTCAGAATTAGAAATTCTGGGTCAAAGGTGACATTGACTTTTGGGTCAAAATTGGAACTCAGCCAGATCGGAAAAAGATTTCTGGGTTTTGTCTTTCTCTGCATTTCTATTCCAGATCCGATTGTAGATTTTCTAGAAACTCAGTACAAGAACCCAAAAATAGAATTCTTCGAATCTGTAGCATTTTGAGGTTAGTACTTTTCTTCAATTCATTTCATTTAAAGTTTTTAATCTTCCTAAATCTATCACACATTCTTTTCTATAAAATAGAATCTAAGGTTTTCCTCTTTACTCTCATTTCCAACCGATTGATTCATTTATGCATTGATCCTTCTTTTGGGGTTAATCAATTTGGATCCTTCCTTTGTGTATTTAAGGTTAAAAGGAACATCTTATCTTCCCCACACATTTCTTATCTTACATTTCTTACATGATTCAACTCCCCTTTTTATATCTTACACTATTAAAATGTAGTATGGATAAACAAGAGTCACAGTATTCAATATCACTTTTAGAAGTGAATCAAATACACATTAGAAAACTTCAGATTTGATTAGGTATTTGTAGCCATTTCTTTTTTATTTTAGTACACTACACAATGTGCTATGATTTTGGTAAGCTTTTTGATTAAATGTCCATGACTTTATTGATGGTTTTCTACAATTGTGAAGATCATTCATTCCAACTTGCTAAAATATTGGATGAATAGTAGAGAAGATTGCAATAGATGACTTGCATTTCTTTATTGGACTATAAACAAAAATAACTATTCAACTAGCCTTACTCTCTCTATAATATGCAAACTTTGAGGAATGAAATTAACCATTTCATGTGAAAATTGATTAGAGGGAACATACGATCTTAAAATTGTCCACTCCCGATCCACAAATCGTGGTTGCAGCTTAATTGCATGCCTCCTCTTTGTTTTCAAATTTATACATATTGCATTTGATTGAATGTTAAAAATCTAATTTGAGTTAAGGCTTTGTAAAATTATTTCTAATAAATTATAAATGTTCTACCACAAAATCATTGTATTCCATAAAATAACAACCAATTATATCATATTATTCATGCACCCTATTTGATGTATGCACATTTTTCATGCATGTCTATCGAAGATTTCACAACTATAATATCTACAACTCGTCAAACCTTCCATATCTTGACAAATGCTTATGTTGAATCTTCTAGCTCAAGTCTCTCACAATGGTTGAGGACATTCGGTGGGGTTTTATTTCATTAAATCTATTTTGTTCATGACCTCTAAATATTTTTATGAAATGATAAATACTAATAAAAATATATTAGAATTAATTTAAATATAAATTATTTTATTAATATTTTTATTTAAAAATGTATTTTTATTTTTACATAAAATTCTTTTTAAATTTTTAATTTTCACATTTAAATTCTAACTATGATTTCCTATCAGCTTATCCCTTGACCCTCTTAGGTGCAAGTACTAGTATAAATATTGTATGAAAATATGAATCAATATATAATTAAAGTTTGGTAATACAAATTGCAAGTTTATGTAAGATTCAATTAGAGTATTTATTATTATAAATCATATTATATTATTTATAAGATTTTCTAAAATTGTATTATTATATTATAATATATTAGCATATTTATATTTTACAAAAATCTATGGAAAGAATATCAATTTTCAAAATATATTATGGATAAAATTATATTAAATTAGTTAATAATGAACTTAAATGTATTTATGTATTATTAAGTATAGAGCTAATTTTTATTATAATTATAATTAGATACTTTTTGATAAAAAAATTCAAAAACATATATGTTGATTATAATATTTATTTATATTAATATTGACTATCAATTTTATATTATATTATAATATATAATATAGTTTTAAATTAATAATAATTTATTTTATCGGTAATTTTGTATTTGTATTAATATAGAATACAAAGATACACCAATACATCAAAATTTGCCACTATTCAACTTGACATCTCTGTCATACCATTTTGGTACCACTAAACCTCTACCTCTTATTTGTGCTTACAACCAATATCATCAACCAAAATGTGTATGCAACACTGGACACCCATTACATAATAAGCATCTAATCCCCAAAATAATAGAAACATACTATTAATCAAACCTATATACTTTAAAGAACTTGAAGCTAGACTATCCCATCTAAGCCTTCCTCATGGTTTCCCTACTCTAGACTAGGATAAACATTCTCCCCTTGTGTTAATCTGTCATTTCCTTGTCTTCCTTGTTGATGTCAATCCTACCTCTGCAATCTGGTCTCCCTCCACAATCTTCTTCTTCCCTCTCTTCATCACCCTTGGATGCCCCTAAACCTGGTATACATACTCTACCTCCCTCGAATGTAAATAAACCAACAACTCTTCCCAACCACCTCACGCCTCTTCAATCCACTTCTCCTTCATTTTGGCAGTGCTCCACACCAAAAATGGTTGAAAATTTTGATTGGAGCCTTCCACCACCCTCCATTGTCCTTCCCCGATTTCTATCCCAATGTATGGCTCTGAATTCCCTAGAATAAAAACCATTCCACCGGCCTAATTTGGTAGCACACTCTTTTTCATAGCATAGAGGGCCTCTTCCTTGCTTCCCAATTGTAGAGAACATGCAAAAAAGACCGAGGAAATATCCAACTTTGTTTTGGTTTGAAGGTCTGTATTTAGGTATTCTTCCCCAAGAATGGCCTCCACACAATGCTAGAAACAAGGATCATTGATTTTAAAAATCCCTTTCATCCTCCTCAAAGTCACATTTCCTCTGGATACCAGAAGCTAGTTAGGATAATTCAATAAGCTACCCTCCATTCTCTCTGCAACCTCCCCACAATTTGGCTCAAAACCAATAACTTGTTATTCAAATCTGCTCCTTATTTGCTTCATTTGAATCCACTTCTCTGCATTCTAGATACTTTTAGTACCTTCCCTAGGCCTTGTAATGATCTTGGCCCCTTTGTTGTTGGAGTATGATGTTCGCAATCATAAATGCTCTATCCTTCACATGGCCTCCATCCTCTTCAATTCTTTAGAACACCATAACATCATTTCTAGCAACCTTTCGATTAGCCCTTTCTAAAATTCACCACCTTAATGGTCTAGCAATGGAACTATAATTCAATTCAACACAAAGGGGTATCGATGTATCCGGTCTAAGCCCTAAGCACTTACTCTTTAATCTATACTACTCTTATAGTTTCATATATCTAAATTGGCTCCTTCAATGCTTCTAAAGTCCTCCACCATCCCCTCCTTCATCTGGTCTGACAAAGATACCCCTATATTTGACATCTTGTTTGCTACCTCATTAGCCTCCCTCTTTACATGTGTGATTTTGATTTCTTCAAATTTCTCCAGCAATGATTTGATCCTACATACATGCTTGTTCAAATACCAAGCTCCAAATTCTCCCTTAATAATTTCATTGATGATTATCTATGAATCCCCTTCACAATGGATCTTCCTTACTTGCATTTTTATTGCCATCTTAATAGCTAGAAAAGCTGCCCGACTCTCTGCCTCATTATTTGTTCCTACCGGTAATCTTTTCGCTCCCAATATCTATATATTGCCTCTATTATCCCTAGTTGCAAATCTTGCCCCTGATGGGCTTGGGTTTCTCTTTGAAGTGCCATCAAAATTGACCTTTGTCCAACCTTCCTCTAGGGGCCTCCACGATTCCTATTTAATTTTTTTTGAAAGAGGTTGAACCCTCAAAGGCCCATGAATGGACCATTAAATTTTTATTTTTATTATAATTACTTTATCTATTTCTAAAATCATAATAAGTAATTTTATTTCAATATTTATAATATTATGATGACAAGTACTAGTCACTACATGACACTTGTTAATAAAAACATTCTTTCTTTATCTTATATTAATATTATAGTTTAGCCGATAGGCTTTGTGTGGGAGCTTTGCTCCCGAAAAGTGCATTTTCTTGCCGAAAAGTTGTCAGCCCTTCTCCTATTTTTTAATTTTTTGATAAGGCACTGAAACCCTATTTTTTAGGTTTTTTCGATAATGAATCTTGCCTATTTTTGCATGATTTTTCATTGCCCAGTTTCCGATTCTTTCAGTTATCCTTGTGTTTCTAATTATGTATTTCTAATTTTGACTGTAATCTCTATTTTTTACCTCCTAATTTGATGGCTTTTGTTTGGGCTTCATTTATAAAAATTAATTATTTCATTCAAAGTGGAACAAAAAAGTTGTCTGGTTTGATTGCTCTCGAGGAACAAATTTTTTTGAAACAAAATATAGGAAGCTAGGTATAGAGTAATCATTTAATGAATTCAATGCCCTCTATTTGTTATAATTGTTTACATTTTAAAGAAGATAAAACTAGGGTTATTGAAATTGTTCGATCCTGAAAGAGGTAAAGCTACAAAAATCATAGCTACAATTTACTGGTTTTTTGTTTATTGGGTTATTAATTACGATTAAGCAATAGTAGCTTATATATTTGGTCCTGGTTTTATTATCATACGTTTGTATATGGTAGATGGAAAACTGTCTAAGTATGCACTTTAAGTTGTTGCTAGCCATGATTTCCTCTTTATTTGATCACATATTTTGTAATCATACAATCTGAGGCTTGTGCATAATGCCCTACTAACCTTTGGTTGACATTCTTATTCTATCAATGAGGTTCCTCAACTTGTACTAGGTATTTTCTTCACCTTGTCAAGAGGAGATAATTTTGTCAAATTCTTCAGGCAAAGGAAAGCACGTAGATTTGGATGATTACAATTTGAAAATGCCTCAAATTTCTGCCAGAATTAATCTTCTTTTTGTAAATCTATGTGTTTCTACAGTTTAGTCATTGAAAGCAGTTCATTATTGTACAATACTATTCAAATAACATACAATTTCGGTCTATGGATGATTACTGTCTGAAAATGCTTCATTTTTCTGCCAGAAGTTTTCTTCTTTTTTTAAATATGTGTGTTTATATAGTTTAATTGTTGAAATCGATTCATTATTGTACAATTTTGTTCAAATAACAAACAATTTCTATCTAAATCAGTGTAGAACGTTATTATTTTTGCACAGATCCAAAGGACGAAGAAGGAAATTGTATATTAAAGGTTTCTACCCCAAATCTTCACCAGTCTATTAGGAAAGAGTATTCAATGTTTTACTTGATACACATTTCCATTAAAATAATTAAAACATAAACAAAAAATTTCTTTTGGTAAGATGCATTAGGTTTGCCATGATTTACTCTTTATTTGATCACAGATTTTGTAATCATGTGTAGACATAGTCTCTACTAGGTTTTTGCACTAGCTATAAAAGCATTTGATCTGCAATCTTGGACTCTTATTCTTGGGCGTCAGGTCATTACTTTTGGCTTTCACAATTTGGTGTAATCTTGCTGACAAGTCTTGGTCATCTCTTCCTTGCAATCCCAATCACATCTCTTCCTTGCAATCCCAATCACAATTTAATTTTTTCTTACCTATTTTGTTGTCATTGTCATCGTGTAAGTTCATGTAGAATCCATGATGTAGTTTGTGGAGAGTATTGATAGATCTTTCCTTTTTATGAGTATTGTGTCTTTCTTCAGAAACTCCAACTATTTTCAGAATCAATCCAGCTTAAACTAGAGGGCAAGCTTAGGATTACAGCCAGACTAATCCAACGTCTTAATTTTTCTTAAAAGAGTGTATCATATGTAAAATATTTCTAAATTTTTATACTTGTTCCCTTGTTTTTGGGAAAGCACAACAAGCTATAATCATTTAAATCTCAAATGCCCTTATGCTAATACTGGGTTGGGTTGGGCTGGGCTAGTGAATCCCTTTCAATTTTTATGTTTTTTATAATCTATTTTTTTAAGTTACATAACCTAATAAGAAATTCTTTTATCGTTTGGTTGCGGGAATTGGCCTGGAATTGGCATAAACAAATTCTGATTTTGTCAAATCCTCAGTTTGGCAGTGCAAAACAAAATTGGAATCTAGGGAGATGTATATGCTTATTTTGACACAAAATGAGCTTATACATATTCCACTTGAAAAGGTGGAATTGGAATTTGAGGGACAAATTATTGTTTTTCAATCCCCATTTTGAAACCATTTCGGGTCCGCGTGAAAACAAATAACATTTTTTGGGGGTCCGCGTGCAAACAAATAAAAAACATTAGTTGTGCAATGAACTCTAGAGGAATGCTTCTAAACAACTGATTCTCCCACAAGTAAAGCCTCCTCATTTTCCTCAGCTTCCCCAACTCTAGTTTCTTCAACTTACCAAGCTCTGCAGGGATTTCACCCATCAGACTCACAATTCCATTAAGCTCAAGAGACACCAAATTCGTTAGATTGTTGAGGGACACAATAAAAAATCCTGTAAACATATTGGTACCCAGATTTAAGGTTTCCAATGCATAGAAATCTCCAAGCTGTGTGGTTAATTCACCACCCAGCTGATTTATGTTCAAATCCAGAGGATTCAGAGCCTTCAATTTGCCAAATTTTGAAGGAATTGATCTTGTGAATGAATTGAAATAAAAATTCATAAATTTGAGATAAGTGAGATTACCCATATGTGGAGGAGTCTCTCCTCCCAGATGATGCCTAGGGGTAAAAGCACAATAATCTGTCACCCTTTTACAAAGGAAAAGGACAACATCACCAAAAATGTAAAACTTCAAGGGCATAAAATTCACATTTCTGTTGAGAATTTGAAGATGATGTAAAGTCATGAAATGTGTGAAATAGGCTGAATTATATGCCTATAAATTTTTTAAAAAAAATTGAACCAAAATTAATATGTTTTTTGAAATTTTAAGGTCTATTTTTCATTTCGTGAAAAATACTGTAAATCAGGGAGTTTACTTCCCGCCAAATCATTATAAGTAAAACATTAGTTTTTCCTCCAATTTTAGAATATGTTTTAGATGACATGTATATCTAGTGCCCAAAAAAAATAAAAATTTGATGTATACTTTGCCCGTTATAAGTATTCAAAGTCGAACTTAGTTGAAATCAACCGTTTTTGTCTCTCGCCATTTTTCCCCTATCAAAACTAGACCAAAAAACAAATAAATTACATATTATTGAAGAGGACTCTCCTCTCTCGTGTTATCTATGATTTTAAAAATTGTATGAATTGATTTAGTATTTTTTTATATTATCTGAATCAACGACTTCCAAAAGCTTTAATAACCTACATGTAGTTTTTTATAAAAAATTTCAATGTTATGTAGTTGAAACAATATAAAAATTATATTTCAAGAATCGTATTACCAAGATCTACAAAAGGGTACTTTTATTTTTTTGACATTGTTTATTTTCAGTAGAGAAAAAACCAGCAGAAGTGCCAACTTGTTGATTTGGTGTGTTTTTGGAGGTTTGGTTGCCAACATGGCATGCCACCTAGGATGACTCAGCTAAGTATAACTCGACCGAGTAGTACTCTGTCGAGAGTGACTCGGCCGAGTCTACCTAAGTGGTTGGCCACCCGCGAGCGGTTGCATGGGTGACCCACCCTTTCAATTTGAAAGGTATATGTAAAAGTTGTTTTTTTTAAAAGTTAATATCAATTGTGAAATTAAATACTTATTTTGAAATATATAAAGTTTTTTGAGGAAGTGAAGAAGGCATTTTCTGACTGGAGGACTGTGAATTTGCAAGTTTTTTAATAAATAAGGATTCTGAAAGAGAAATAAATTTTTTGCTTCTATTTGAGCAATGGGAAATAAAACGACTAGAACAAGGAAATATGATCATAAAAGGAATGACCAAATGAAAGGTCATATGAAACTTATTGAAGAGCAACCGGTCAATGTTGAAGAAGAACCTATCGATGTTGAAGAAGGTGCAACTCAACTAGGGGAGGATATTGGTAGTAGTCGACGTATATATATTTATCCTGCAATGCAAAATTTGATGGAGATGAATGAGGATTCACTTTTCAGTCAAATCACACCAGAGCACCTGATATTTGACAACACTATTAAATTTCATGTCAAAAATATGTGGAAAGAATATTTTGAGGATAAAACTTTGGTGGGAAAAGCACAATTGTTTGCAAATTTATTCTGAAAAAGAGAAATGACTCCAGTTTTGGAGTTGTTAGGTGTTGATAATTGGAAAATTGGACAAGGAGGTTAAGTAAAAGAAACAATAATTGAAAATTTGCAAGATGCATTGAACTTTGTTAATAGGACAGATCATGGAGGATCTGATTCAAATACTGCTAGAAGAGAGTTGATGACTATGATTACTAGTAAGAGATTGACACGCAAAAATCAAGTTTGAGAAGTTTTTGATTTACTCAATGTATCTCGAAGAACTGTTCAGAGATATATTAGGAAGAGAAATATGTTGGATATGAACATTGAAAAGAATTGGGTACAGATTTGTAGAGTTCCTCGAAAAGACAAAATTTCTGAAGATGTAAGAAGTCAAGTCGTTGAATTTTGGACCAACCACTCTCATGTTTCTTCCAATAGAAAGGACACTATATATATTAAAGATGACGAGACCGGTATGAAGATTTCACATCCAAAACATTTTGTTGATACAACACAAAGTAAACTATTTGAAACATTCAAACAAGAATTTTCAAATGTGAAAATAGGTCAGAGAATGTTTGATATGTTGCGTCCTTGCTTCGTGTGGATAAATAAGGTTCATGAAACTTGTTGTTGTTGAAATCATGTTGAGTTTCACTTATATTTGCAATCATATAAAAAAGTTATGGCAAGACTTAATTTAGATATGGTTCCTAGAAGTACAACAAAATTTGTGAAATCCATTTTATGTGATAAGTCAGAAGACTTTGATGAATTCAATGTCCAATGTATAAAAAATGAATGCAATGATTGTAGAAATTTACATAAATTTCCTTTACAATTTGATAATATTGATGTTACAACACCAGTACAGTGAAAGAGATTTGAATATGAGAAATACGAAACCAAAACAGGACTAGAATAAAAAAAATTGCATTGAAGGAGAGTGTATTACCATACCTTCAGTTCATGGATAGATTTCAATCTATGATTTATCCACATATCCAACACTGTCATGGTGCACGATGGCAAGCTAAACAGTTTCATGATTCCAAAAATTGTTTTCCACCTGGTTGTATTCTTTCAGTTGTAGATTTTGCGGAGAACTATACATTATCTCCTCAAAAAGAGCTTCAAAGTCAATATTATCATTATGATCAAGTTGCAATATTTGTCCATGTGACCTACAGACATGCACAATTCGATTTGGATGAGATTGAAAGTATAGAGCAAAATGAATGCATTATCATCAAGGAGGTTCATTTCTATATCAGCGATGATAAGGTTCATGATAGGAGTTATGTGGCTCATTGTTTTGGCATGTTTTTCTAGAATCTTGTGAGTCGTGGCATAAATGCTTCACAACACTGGATCTGGTCTGATGGGTGTGCGGGTAAGTAAACTTGAATTAAATTTTCTTTTAAATTTAATACATTTCAATTATATATCTAAGATGTAATATCTAGGTTTTTGTCACATGATTGTCCAGGTCAATTTAAATCTGTAAAAGCCTTTAATTGGTTAGTTATGCAACATGCTAGACACAATGTTAAGTTTCTTTGGAACTTCTTTGAAAGTGGACATGGAAAAGGGGAGCATGATGGAGCAGGAGCATGTGTGAAGTGTGCACTCTGACAACATGAACTTCAAGGT
>MU225217.1:3322287-3333344 GCA_018584345.1 Thuja plicata | reverse complement strand
GACATTGTCTCAAGATCAATGCCCTCATCCATAAGCAAATCTGAGAATCCATTGTGAAATTGGGAGGTCATAGGTATTTGATATAGGGGAGCATGTGTATGTTTTCAAGGCGGTGTAAGATCATCCACACTCTGCCATGGATCTGTAGGATGTATCTGGACATCCTCCTGTCTGGAGGTACCTGCCTCTGCATCTCCTCGTCCTTGAATGTTGTATGTGGAGGATCTCGAGGCCTGGTCTCCTCAAACAAATGCAGAAATATCATGTGGAGGAACCCCATGTGTCATAGAAATGTGCTAGTAAGCTACAAGGAGATCACTGACTAAACTGGATCTCATGTCATGCAAACGATCCTCTAGTAGCCGTAATATCTCATATGGAGTGGGAAGATCATATCGGATGTATGGATCATAAAATGGACTAAAAGGATCAATGCATGCGCTCATCCAGGATCTGAGCATGTACCTACCCACATGATCATATGAAAACTCATCAACCTAAGTCACGATGGTGGCAATGCTAGAAAACATATCTATGCATGCATCCTCAGCAGCAACCTGTCCAGCTCCAATGTAGGTCTCCAAACCTTTTGGAAGAACCAAAAGGTTTTGACCCACCAATGCCCTCTTACTAGGGGGCTCTGGTGCATTAGGTTGTCTACACTTATCCTGGTATCTCCCTCGACCCTGACCAGCATGTGGAGGTAAATCTATGTAATCAACATCATGCCCTAAATAGAACTCTGCTAACAATTGTTTGTAGAAATATAAGGGCACCTCATCCTTTTGGGGCCACATATGATGGGTCACAAACCATCTGGGATATATTAAAGGAGCTACTAACTGATCTATACATTTTGTGACCCTATATGCTCTAACCACTTTCTTATCTATGTAATGGGTCCCAAACATGTTCTTAACCTGAGTAACAGTAACATCCCCATTAACTGTCCTCCAATCAACAGTACCTGTAATAGTGCTAGATAGGCTATGGTAAAAAGAATCAATGGATGAATCATCATATGGATTGTATGATTCAGCCTTCTGAATCATACTCATCAACTATGTATGAATGGAAATCAATTTCTCCCTATTAGGGAGGGTAGCACTATTCTGCAAAGTCCTCTCTAGCACAGCTAGAGCGGCGTGCATCCTTGTGATAGTCTCTTGTCTGCAACTATCATGACTCTGTGGGGTATCATGGTGGCCTGATGATGCTCATGAGGCCTGACTACCATGAATGCTAGGGTATGAACTAGTAGAAGCCATGTGATGTAGAAATGTGATATCTAGAGATAAAAAGTGCACTCGCTACAAGTGGGCACATACATGTGTACATTCAGTAGGAAATCAATTTAAATATACATGTACATGTGTTGAAAAAGAACATGTTTTTAAATTAAAAAATTAAAAAATATCTAGATCTACATACATATTTAAATTTTAAACAAATTCAATTTACATCTTCAACATGAAACATTTTTTTAAACAAAAGTTCAGAAATTTTAAACAATGAAAATTGCACACATGTGTACATGTATTAACATAAATATCTGTACATAATATACACGTATGTCCATCTGAACAAAAATATTCGTGACATCCCCTTAAGCATAAACACATCAAAAAAAGATTCCACATGTACATAAATTTTAAGTGATTTTAAGATTTTAGTATTTACAAATTGATTTATGTAACCTAGTACGTAAAACTTCTAGGGTTTTGTTATGTACTAATACTGAAAATTGTGTACGTAATGAAAATGTCTAGAATGATCAAGTTGTGACAAAAAGATTTTTGGCACGTTCTCAAGTAATAAATATAGTCATATATATCCTAAATTAATTCCCTACATAATCTCAAATGATACATAGTTATGTTTTTAGTTTACATTTTAGTTAAATTATATGATTTTACATGATTTTAAGTTTACGTATAAATGTTTCAGAATTTTGGATTTGGGTTTGCGATTATGTTTCAGAATTTTGGATTTGGGTTTGCGTTTATGTTTCAAAATTTTGGGTAAATTATGTGTAAATTTGAGTTTGTGTTTAAGTTTGGGTTTGCATTTAAATGTTTTTAAATAACATCAATTCTATTAAACCTAAAAACATTCATTTCTAGAAAATGAAGAAAAAAAAATTATATTATAATGCTAGATAAAAAAAATTCATTTTACATATATTCATAAATACAGTAAAACATTTTATTTTTTTAAAAAGGGACCTACCTTGAACTTGGCTGAGTTTTCTTCTTCACCTCCACATGCTGAATCTTAGCCCCTCAAAGTGCAAATGAGGGGCTAGCGGGATATTTTTGAGTTTTTTAAATGATTCATATACTTAGTCGAGTATAACTTGGCCGAGTACCTCTCAGTCGAGAGTCCCAAGCCACGTAGGTGCCACTCAGCGCCGTGTGGCGCCCACATAAACTCAGCCATGTGGGACTCGGCCGAATCCTACTCGACCAAGTATAACGCGAATGAGCACCCAAAATTGTCCTTAGGGGTGACAGATTATAGTGCTTTTACCCCTAGGTAGGCTGAGCTTTCCCACTGTAATGCCCCGCCAAGGAACCCAGGAAAACTAACCTAACCATGACACTGAGTTAGCAGGATGATTTTTTTTTTTAAATGTTTACAAACAACAATGATAACAATGTGGAAGCAATGCAATGAAGTACATGACATACACATAAGTACAACTCATACAAGATACAATTCTTGAGGGTTTCTTGATGTAGATTTACTTAAGCAAAATAATCTATGAGAACAACTATAAAGAACTAACATAAAAGATACAACAAATGAATCCATAATATACATCACGTAACTCACATCCTCTGCACATGACGCAGGGTATGTAGTAATCACTCTAATACAAGTATGATACAATGACTAACATAGGTATCACATTTGACACCCTATTACAAGATCACAACTGATATGATAAGATCAAAACCTCCAAAGATAAACATGATGAATACAACATGATACATCCTCGAAAGGATGTCAACCAATATACACATATCGTTACAAATATACAACTCATGAAACTGAACAAGTCTCCAAAAGAATCAGAAGATATAACTGCAACAAGGATCTTCCAAGCAAGCAGAAGAAATTTCTAATCTCAATGGTAATAAGAATCACTACCACCCGACTGCGTGGAACCAAAGGTCCACTCCCACCGTGCTGAGGAGATAATATCAGGCCCACTCACACAGGTATACAACATGAAGGCAATCAAAGGTATACAAACCATCATAAAGAAACACATAGGAAGATCCTAGAATCTTTCTGATCACAATGAGAAAGACTAAAGAAAAAGTATAAGGATGGAAAGATCAAGACAACTAAAAATCCAAGATCAAAACCAAGGTACACCATCCAAAGATAAAGAAACATACATAAGACATCCAAAACACCAACATAACCCAAATACTAAATCCAAAAGCCAAGTGTCCAAGACACAACCATAAAAGGTAAAGCAAGACCTATGGAGGAGACTTAGGCTACATTCTATAGGAGTGTCATCACATGGTTAATAACTTGAGTTACCCTAGACTGGCCTCTCTGGACCTCGGACCTCTCAATCATGACTCATGCGGAGCTAGGATACCCTCTCACAAAGATGAGGAATCTAACCATACCTACTCTCTAGGTATCATCTCATTCTTATCCTTAGTCTGTACTAGCACTAAAGGCATAAGTGAGGCATCATGATCAATCTTGTATTTAATGTTAACTCCAAGTTTTATTATTAAGTTATCACTTACTATTATCAACTTATGATAGGTCACCCTAGACTGGCCTCTTTGGGCCTCGGAATCCTATTGTAAGCCCCTCCCCTAAGATGCACCTAACTAACCACCCCCTAAGCTCAAGGTCAAATATAATCTCTTGGACTCATAAACTAGTTCCTACCCATATAAGAACTACTGGTTCTCACTAACCATATGAGTCATTCTCAAGGATCACGTAACCTAAGTTCAGAATACTAGGTTCAGAAAGGACAATCAAACTAACATAACCTAATAAGACACAAGATACCATGACAGATCAAGTCCCAAAACCCTAACATGGTAAGGTTCACAATAGAAAGGAATACGCACATCATCCCAATAACATATAGATTAATACATCATGACATGGTAAAATACATATTCAGAGGAGCTAATAAAAAAACATATTGATAGCATTGCGATAAACAAATTTATAACCCTAGTTATGCAAATTCATTTATCTTATACAATTACTAACAGATTATAATTAAATCTTCAAGAACATGCAAATTAAGCTCCTATAGGTTAATTTATAAACCCATCACATATAAATTATCCTATTAAAATAATTACCAAATTCGACTATAATTATAATAGAATGAAAAAATACAGATATAACCCCCAATAGCTATTAATATCAACTCAAATTAATAATATTCCCATAATTAAATAACTATTTAATAATAAATAGAATCACTAATTTAACCCCTTTACAATGTCCATGAAAATAAAATTAAAGCACACTTTAAGAAAAAATAAAGCTATACTTTAATTCAGAAAGACTAAATTAAAATAACATAAACTAAACTTAACTAAGACTAAATTAAAACTAATTTAACTAAATCTCATTAATTTAAAACTAAATAAAATATAAATAAAAATTAAAACAACTTTAAATATGAATTAAAGTGAATTTTAATTTAAATATAAACTAATTTTCAAAATTTAAAACTAACTTTAAAAAAAATTAAATTAAATAAATTAAATAAGCTAACTTAGTGTTTGGGGGTGGGGGTGGGGGTGCGGGGGGGGGGGNCGGCCCCACCCCTCTCCTTGTTTCCCCGCGGCAAAGCCGGCGGCCCCACTACCTTGTGCAGTGGGTAACCGCACGGGCCCTGCGGGCCACTGTTATGGTAGTGGTGACCGCAGGCCCTGCGGGCCCACTGCCTCGGCAATGGCATCCGCAATGCGATGCCTAAGGTGGTAGGGGGTGTGGTGGCCCTCGCCACCAAAAGTTACTTAAATTTTTTTTCTTTTAAAAATTTTAATAAAAGATTTTCTTTAAAAAACCTTTTTATATATATACTTTGTGTATGTATATATATTTTTTTAATTTCTTTTTTTTTACTGGTACTAATTAATCAGGACTCTATAATTTTATTTTAACAAATAGCAAGCTTGTTTTTTTCTTTTCTTTTATTTAATTTTCTTTCAACAATAATTTCTTAAGGGTAATTTCTTCCTTTTTCAAGAATAACTTACAAATGATAAAAACAAGGAGGGATTTTTAATTTAATTTAAATAATTTCCAAGAAGAGTTTTCTTGATTTCTAACATGCAAATTAACTCTTTTTCATTGTTTTCTTACAGATCTGACTAGGGTTTTGGGCAAGGACAAGGTGAGAGTTTGGACTTCATCTTTCCATGGAAAGGGGCTACAAATCTGAGGTTCCCATGCAATTTTAACAACAATTTTTCCAATTTTCCTCTCAAAGAATTTTCCTTCTACAAATTTGAAACCCTAAGGCCCAAAAATTGAAAACTCGTACACATAATTGAAAACCCTAATGCCCTCTTGAATCCAATACCCAAAAATAAAACCCTTAATGCCCATAATCATAGATGTGACATGCAAATATGAAAGAAAACACAAATGGATCCAAGAACACATTTTTTTATCAATTTACTCAAACAAGGAAGATCAAACAAGGGATCCTAGCTTTTCAGATGCATAGAAGACGGGGATCTGAAGGCTGGAATTTAAAAGATGAAGATCCTACCTCAATAATAGATGAGAAGCACAAATTAACAATCTAAGCAAGAAGAATCCACCAATCCAAGCAAGAGAATTCACAAATCTAAGCAAGCTCTCTCAAAACTTCAACCACTTGATTTCTCCTTCTCTCTGATTGAACAACCTCCAAAAAGGCTTCCAATCCAAAGATATAGATAATCCAAGCAATTAGGTTTTCAAAAAGTGAAAACCCTAAAGGGAAAATAAATTATCTAATTATTAATTATAATAATTCATTTATTTTCAATTTCACTTAAAGCATGCACAACTTAACTTTAGAATATAAAAGCAAAGTGTTAAATTGAAAATGCATGAAAGAATATTTCAATTAAATAAATCAATTAACCATGTAACTTAAAGTGATACTCAATAATTCAACTATGCATAATTAATTACAATTAATTAAATTTAATATTTATTAAATCTCAATTATTTAAATAAAGACTTAATAATTAAATCAATTAATTAAATATAGGCATTTAATTAATATTTAATTATTAAATAGCCATATATTTCATATATCAATGTTTTAACCTTATTATAGGTACAATAATTAACATTAATATTTACCACAAATATTCATTAAATAAATCAAGCCAAAAGCATCATTAATCCATCTAAAACCCATCTAAACAGATAATCAACCAAAACAAACAATCAACTAAAATAAAAACCAAACACACACAAACAGGCTCACGAATCCACGTCAGTTGACGGATTCAAACAGGATAGTCAATCAAATTCTTTGTCCATCAATAGGACAAAAAAAGGGTTTAGGGTATGGATTTGGACCTGATATTATCTCCTCTCTCTTACCATTGAGATATTGTGATAGGGCATACTTACTCATGCCAATTCAGGGAAGACGTAACTCGGTACTTGCAAACCTATCATCACAAAGATGAGCATACATGCATATACTATAGAAAACAATGGTTGAGACTAGTTTATTGTGTGGATCTCGCCGAAGCAAGTAACTACGAATCTGTCCCATACCATATCAAGCACATCAAACAGTAATGCAAAACATACAAATGATCCATGTGCATATAAATATAGGGTCATTATTGTTAGAAAAGCATAATCAAAATGACATCCTAACATATACATAAGCATCATGAAATAACCATAAATCATATGCAAACAGGAGATATAACACTCTAAACAATAAATCAATAACATACTAAAATGTGATACATAAATATCCTCTAAACCTTCTGAAATAAACCACACATACATGAAAAGGCCTAAAAGAGTTTGGCAACCAAAACTAAAAAGAAAACTAAGGGGTGGGTATTACATCCTCCTCCCCTAAAACTAGGCTTACCCCTAGAAGCCTACAACAAAGATAGAGATATGGATCTCTCAACTCAAATCATCAAACCAAGTCACAAAAGACTCAACGTGTGGGTCCCATAGGACCCTTCCCCGGTCTCTAACTCGAACACTGGGGATCATTCCCTACTAAAGGTATGCAGAAACTAGTTTTTGGTCCTCTACTCACAACTCCACTCATAGGATCATGATACACAGCTAGAGGATGATCGTACACTCCATGAGACATACCAACAACCCCAACTGTAGGCTCGGAAGCTACTAGCCTCTGTCCTGAGAACTGTGATGCAAGCTGAGGACAATTGGCCGCAATGTGACCAAGCTGCCCACAAGAATAACAACCCCCTCTACTACCACCTCCTCTAACTGAAGGTGCACTAGACTGATGAAAACTGCCCCCACTAGCATCCTGATGCAAACTCTGAACTGACTGATCAGTCCTATTTTGCATACTGCGCAGCCAGTTGTGATAGTCCCCGATTGAGAACCACCGCTAGTTCCACGAAAGAATCTCTTACCCCGCTAGCTTTGGTTACCCTTTGAAACTATAGGAGGGTTCCTAGAATTTCCAGCTCCCTAAGATTGATTACCTCTGTAACTAGGTACCCTAAAATGCACTCCCAACTATCCACCATGGCCCAATGCTAGGTTCGCCTCTGCAAGGGTAGCTTTAATAACCGCTTCTCTGAGGTTCGTAGGCTCGAAGAGTCTAACTTCCCCAATGATGCGTTCATTAAGGCCCCTAACAAAGTGCTAAACCATAAGGGCCGAATCCTGACCATAACTAGCATACTGCTTGAGCTCAAAGAATCGATGCTCATACTCTACCACTGACATGGTCAACTGCCTCAAATTATGGAACTCATCTGCCTGCTGCTGCCTCCACTGACCTAAGAGGAAGCGCTCTCAGAAGTTCTCAAGGAACAACTCCCAAGTCACTATGTCCATATGGAGACCTAACTTGTCCTCCTCTATCTTCCACCATCTCACTGTAAAATTGGAGAGTTGCATTACTGCATACCTAGCTTTAGTATTGCTACTAAAGGGATGCATAGCAAAAATCCTCTCTAATGCGATAAGCCAAGTCTCAGCTTCAAAGCCTATTCCTTTCCCATCAAAGGGAGTAGGTGGAACTCTCATGAGATCCCTCATGTGGTTCACTGCCACAACCTCAGGATCCGTTGTAACAGTCCTCCTTGGAGGGCTCCTAGATCTCTCCCTCTCTCTCTGCTCTATCTCAGAATGATGTGAAACATCCTTCTCCACTGTAACCTACTCAGGAAGATGACTCAATATCGCCTTCAACATCTACCCAGTGTCTGGCTCTACAGACTCAGCCTGACGCTCAACCCTTTGCTCATCTCTATTGTGCTGATGAGCACTGTCCTGACTGACACTCATGGAAGGATTGTGATTCCTACCCCTTCCACGACTATCAACTCAGCCTCTGCCATGAACCCTAGCAGCTCTAGTTTCAGGCATGATTCCTAAATCAACCAGAGAACCAAACCACAACTCAGAACCAACATCTAAACCAATAACATCAAAAGAAATCAAATAATCACAAAGAAATGGTTTTAAATACATCAGAGTTTTATGTCTATGTTTGTTTCAATGTTTTAAAATCAAAAGACATCTAATGGGCATACAAATTTCCCAGAGCTCCCAATGTAGAAACGTGAGCTCTAATACCAAGTGTAATGCCCCGCCAGGGAACCCAGGAAAACTAACCTAATCGTGACACTGAGTTAACAAGATAATTTTTTTTTAAATGTTTACAAACAAAAATGATAACAATGCAGAAGCAATGCAATGAAGTACATGACATACACATAAGTACAACTCATACAAGATACAATTCTCGAGGGTTCCTTGACGTAGAATTAATTAAGCAAAATAATCTATGAGAACAACTATAAAGAACTAACATAAAGGATACAACAAATGAATCCATAATATACATCACGTGACTCACATCCTTTGCACATGACACAGGGTATGTAGTAATCACTCTAATACAAGTATGATACAATCACTAACATAGGTATCACATTTGATACCCTATTACAAGATCACAACTGATATGATAAGATCAAAACCTCCAAAGATAAACATGATTAATACAACATGATACATCCTCGAAAGGATATCAACCAATATACACATATGGTTACAAATATACAACTCATGAAACTGAACAAGTCTCCAAAAGAATTAGAAGATATAACTGTAACAAGGATCTTCCAAGAAAGAAGAAGAAATGTCCAATCTTAATGGTAATAAGAATCACTACCACCCGACCGTGTAGAACCAAAGGTCCACTCCCATCGTGCTAAGGAGATAACATCAGGCCCACTCACATAGGTATACAATATGAAGGCAATCAAAGGTATACAAACCATCATAAAGAAACACATAGGAAGATCCTAGAAGCTTTTTTATCACAATGAGAAAGACTAAAGAAAAAGTATAAGGATGGAAAGATCAAGACAACTGGAAATCCAAGATCAAAACCAAGGTACACCATCCAAAGATAAAGGAACATACATAAGGCATCCAAAACACCAACATAACCCAAATACTGAATCCAAAAGCCAAGTGCCCAAGACACAACCATAAAAGGTAAAGCAAGACCTATGGAGGAGACTTAGGATACATTCTATGGGAGTATCATCACATGGTCAATAACTTGAGTTACCCTAGACTGGCCTCTATGGACCCTGGACCTCTCAATCATGACTCATGCGGAGCTAGGATACCCTCTCATGAAGATGAGGAATCTAACCATACCTACTCTCTAGGTATCATCTCATTCTTATCCTTAGTCTGTACTAGCACTAAAGGTATAAGTGAGGCATCATGATCAATCTCGTATTTAATGTTAACCCCAAGTTTTATTATTAAGTTATCACTTATTAATCAACTTACGATAGGTCACCCTAGACTGGCCTCTTTGGGCCCCGGAATCCTATTGTAAGCTACTCCCCTAAGATGCACCTAACTAACCACCCCCTAGTCTTAAGGTCAAATATAATCTCTTGGACTCATAAACTGGTTCCTACCCATATAGGAACTACTGGTTCTCACTAACCATTTGAGTCATTCTCAAGGATCATGTAACCTAAGTTCAGAATACTAGGTTTAGAAAGGACAATCGAACTAACATAACCTAATAAGACACATGTACCGAAAAAACATGCAACACTACTACATTTGACCTCATTTTTCTACCAATCATTTCAACCATCAATTAAAAAGATTTAGGTTGGTCGGATTATAGAAGGAAAACTTCTTTTTTTTTTTAGTCCATGCCTGTGTTAGTCAAAATTTTGACCAATACCATGTAGGTCACAATTTCAACCAACACAGGCATAAATTTAAAAAGAAAAAATATTTAGCATCTCATTTCATTGCTTGGTTTTAAGTTGGGAGCATGAAGGAGTAGGAGCCTAAAAAATATTTTGCATTTTGGTTTTAAGTTGGGAGCACGAAGGAGCTGGAGCCTGCGATTGTTTGAAGTTTTATTTGGTGAGAGTAAAAGGAGGAATGCCTACCTATGAGGGTTGCCACTATGGTTTGGTGTAAAAGGAGGACCGCATACCTATGAGCTGTTGCCACTATGATTTGGTGTAGAAGGAGGACCGCCTATAAGGATTCTCTTAATCTGCATTTGTTTGGCATTATTTTATTGGTTACCTACTTAGGGCTCGTGAGAAATGTGCTAGGGAATCATGTATTTGTTATTTGCTAGCATGTTTTTAACATTTTTGTTACTGGTATTTGTTTTCTTCCAACTTTGTGTGGATTGGAATGTCAAATCTAACTCCATAGGAAGTCTACCTGGAGTCATAGCTTTCAATTGCAACCGGTCTGAGATCATTTGGTGGATAAATCTGAAAGAAATCATGTGACAGTCATCTATAGAC
>MU225217.1:3262761-3278853 GCA_018584345.1 Thuja plicata | reverse complement strand
TTAATAATATTCCCATAATTAAATAACTATTTAATAATAAATAGAATCACTAATTTAACCCCTTTACAATGTCCATGAAAATAAAATTAAAGCACACTTTAAGAAAAAATAAAGCTATACTTTAATTTAGAAAGACTAAATTAAAATAACATAAACTAAATTTAACTAAGACTAAATTAAAACCAATTTAATTAAATATCATTAATTTAAAACTAAATAAAATATAAATAAAAATTAAAACAACTTTAAATATGAATTAAAGTGAATTTTAATTTAAATATAAGCTAATTTTCAAAATTTAAAACTAGCTTTAAAAAAAAACTAAATTAAATAAATTAAATAAACTAACTTAGTGTTTGGGGGGGGGGGGCCTCGGCCCCACCCCTCTCCTTGTTTCCCCGCGGCAAAGTCGGCGGCCCCATTGCCTTGTGCAGTGGGTAACCGCACGAGCCCTACGGGCCATTGCTACGACAGTGGTGACCGTAGGCCCTGCGGGCCCACTGCCTCGACAGTGGCGTCCGCAACGCGGTGCCTAAGGTTGTGGGGGGTGTGGTGGCCCCCGCCACCAAAAGTTACTTAAATTTAAAAAAAAAAAAAAATTTAATAAAAGATTTTCTTTAAAAAACCTTTTTATATATATACTTTGTGTATGTATATATATATTTTTTAATTTCTTTTTTTTTATTGGTACTAATTAATCAGGACTGTATAATTTTATTTTAATAAACAGCAAGCTTGTTTTTTCTTTTCTTTTATTTAATTTTCTCTCAACAATAATTTCTTATGGGTAATTTCTTCCTTTTTCAAGAATAACTTACAAATGATAAAAACAAGGAGGGATTTTTAATTTAATTTTGATAATTTCCAAGAAGAGTTTTCTTGATTTCTAACATGCAAATTAACTCTTTTTCATTATTTTCTTACAGATCTAACCAGGGTTTTGGGCTAGGACAAGGTGAGAGTTTGGACTTCATCTTTCCATGGAAAGGGGCTACAAATATGAGGTTCCCATGCAATTTTAACAATAATTTTTTTAATTTTCCACTCAAAGAGTTTTCCTCCTACAAATTTGAAACCCTAAGGCCCAAAGATTAAAAACTCATACACATAATTGAAAACCCTAATGCCCTCTTGAATCCAATACCCAAAAATAAAACCCCTAATGCCCATAATCATAGATGTGGCATGCAAATATGAAAGAAAACACAAATGGATCCAAGAACACATTTTTTTTAATCAATTTACTCAAACAAGGGATCCTAGCTTTTCAGATGCATAGAAGACAAGGATCTGAAGGCTAGAATTTAAAAGATGAAGATCCTACCTCAATAATAGACGAGAAGCACAAATTCACAATCCAAGCAAGAAGAATCCACCAATCCAAGCAAGAGAATCCACAAATCCAAGCAAGCTCTCTCAATACTTCAAATACCTGATTTCTCCTTCTCTCTAATTGAACAACTTCCAAAAAGGCTTCCAATCCAAAGATATAAATAATCCAAGCAATTAGGTTTTCAAAAAGTGAAAACCCTAAAGGGAAATAAATTATCTAGTTATTAATTATAATAATTTCTTTATTTTCAATTTCACTTAAAGCATGCACAACTTAACTTTAGAATATAAAAGCAAAGTGTTAAATTGAAAATGTGTGAGGCCTCACCCCGACCCATCATAGCTTTACTGCTCGATTACACTTTGATAGTTTATATTTTGATACATTAATACACTCTTTGATTATCCTGATAGAGACTCAAGATATTATGTTTATGATGATGATTATATTGTATGGATTTCATTTTGATATGGATTAGACTTAGAACATGTGGTTGATTTTGATTATATATGTTTAGATAAGTGAATTGATGAGAAGATCGGATCATGATTAGACTTGACTATTTCATGGATGTTATGTCATGGCGATTATAGAATTATTCTATTTTAAACATTTCTATATGAAAATTGTAATTAGGAATTTAATTTTGCTTATTGATTAATGTTGTTAATTATGAATTGAAAATGTATATTGCATGTGATTTTATTATCTTGGACTACTGATGCTCGAGTTTATTGTGTAGGAAAGAGAACCATGAAATTATTCAGAGAATCAGGGCTAAATACATGTGAATTGAGTAATCCAAGGTTTAATCCAATAATAGGTTGAAACCTTATTGTGATGTGATCTTTTTTGTAAACGTAATCTAAATGTGTGTTAATAATTTAAAATCATGTTGTTTGGACATGTCATTGTGAATGTGATGTGTATTTTTTTTGGTGTCACTTGACACTTGTATTGTACATGTGGATGGTGACATGTCAAATTAGGGCTTGGGAAAGAATTAAAAAACCTTTTAGGATGTTATATTAATCCCACTTGCATATAGATGTCTTGTAGGGATCACACCAAGTTGGAACTCAGATTTGAACTTTAGGGGTACTTTAGAGGGGTCAAAAGTGACCCTAGAGTGCATTTTTTGCCTAAATTAGTTAACCCTAAGGGGGTACCTTGGTTTGGGAGCTATATTTTACCTATGAGAAATCCTAGATCACCATTATGGCCCTCCAAAATGCTACTTTTCAAAAGCGACGAAAATGAAAATGACCTCACGCATCTAACTTGTCCCACACTCCTTAATAAACTCTTAATTAAGAGGGGAGACAGGAGGTAAGACAAAAGGACTAGAGGGCATGTCTCATTAATTTATAGGTCTTGAGTACACTTCTAGGGGTGTTTTTATAGGGTTTGGAGAAACTTAGTGGGTGTTCACCCACTCTCTAATTTTAGAGACAATTAGGGTTGGAGAAAGGAAAAAGGAAAGGATAAGGGCTTCTTCTCAACTAGATTCTTGTCATTTTTTTTTCTTGGACCAAGGTTGGTGGATTCTTTCCATGGAGAAATACTCTTGCATTTTAGATTTGTATGTTATTGTTTTATGAATATGTAAATCTTGTATGGGTTCATATATGTAAATCTTGTATGGTGTTGTTGTATATAAATTTTGTTATTATGTGTTGGGTTGGGAATGCATTTGGATTTTGTTTCTTACTTGTTCTTTTAGATTAGGATTATTGTTCATGGGAGTTAAGGCATTACTCACCCTTTGGAAAGGGAAGAAGTGGCCTTTGGTGAAGGGGTTAGTTGGGCTCTCCATTGTAGTGAGAGTCTCTTCTCTTGGAGAAGAGGGATAATTTCATGGAGTATGGACTCCATGAAGTCATGTTGTAAATATTATTTTTGGTATAGAAATGACCAAATATGTATATGGAAGGAATGTCAATGAAGCCTTGGAAAGGCATAGAAAAACTCTTGTTGATGAATTTGAAAATGCAATGGCATTCTCCTCCTTGGAAAAGCCCACCTTTACCCTACTTCAATGGGTTTGAAAAACTCATTTGTGAAGCCTTGGTTGGGAGTTAAATTGTTGTGTTGTGTATATATGTTAGTTGTAAGAATTGGGATGTGTTATCTTGTTTAGCCTTGGTTCTCCAAGCTCTGGGGTGGTCTCCTTGAGACCTTGGTTGGGAGGTAAGTTTCCCGTGGTTTTCTTATGTATTTGCAGGTTTTGAAGTCAAGTTCGATGTGGAAAATCTTGGAAAAAGTCTTCATTTTATTGTTGTTGTGAGAGAACAACTTTAATGTTGCATGATTACTCCTTGTATTGAGGTTCATTTTTGTTAAGTGTTGTAATGTCCATTTTGTAAGCTTTGTGAAGCAAGATATAAAAAGCTCTTATTCTTTATGTAATAGATTCATTAAAGGAAGAAAAACAATGTAATGGTCTTCCATGGTATATATATATATAATCTTGTGGATTTATGTTCTTGTAATCTTCATAATGTATCTAATTGCAAGCTTCCAAATTAAAACACTTCATTCTTCTTTAGAAATCTACATTCAATTTCAATAGGTTCAATACATACTTTAAAATCTTTATTACAACTTCCATTCTTGAGAAGCAAAGATAAACATGAAACAATAGAAAATCAATAAGTTAGTTTATTAATGTAAAAAGGAAATCAACTAATTCCAATATCCAATTGATAGTTACTTAGTGTATTGCACTAATAAATTAATGCTAATGCATATGATTAACTACCCCTATAAATAAACTAATAAAACAATACAACTAAAGCCAAATTATTCCAATGTTAGTTTCCAGATTTTTAGAGCAAAAAAGCTCTCTGAAATTTGTATGGGAAGGGAAATAATTCTCTTTACCACAGAGAATATTCCCTCCCCAAGATGTCTTTTCCTAATTAGAGTTAACATGCTAACTCTCTACCCTAACCCCTATGTTAATCACTAACTTATAATTAATAAAACAAAAAAAAATTCATAGTATGACTTGCTTATCACCCATCCTTGTGGTTCCTTACCTCTTTATTTCCCCTTGTTTGGGCACAAGATGGGACTGTTGTTCAAGTTTGAAGTAAAGTATTTATTGGGAAAAGGGATGCAAATATGTTAAGTGGGTTTCCCACCACCCTTTCCCAAGCTCACGCCACATCCTGACATGTCCTTGTTGACAAGGTCAATCCCTCCCTTTTCTATGCATAGCTTTTGCCTCCCATAAAGTTTGAAACGTTGGGTTTGGAGGGAAAATCTTAGCGGACCCCACATCTCGTTAAAACCATGCGCTGGTTTTTATTAAGAAGACATTGCCATACTTAAAACCCACGCCACCTTAGGGGCTGATTAGGATTTCCATCTCCCCCCACCCACTTGGCAAGTGGGCCATGGGGATATGGGGGGAAATGATGTGATAGGATATTGGATAGGTGATGTGAAAGGTAGATAGGTTAGATTATAGCTTGTTAGTAGGTAGTTAGTTGATAGTTAATAGATTTAATAACATAATCACATTTAATCAAGTATTGAACAACCTATTAAAATAATATTCTACTCTATCCATTGGGTAAATAATTAAAATAAATTATTATATTTAGATAGATTAAGTTTGTTAAATAGACTTATTTCTTTATTGTGTTATTTAAATTATGTAGTTTCATTTAATAGATATACTTTTTATTTAAATTGTGTAGTTTAATTACTAAATTTATAACCTTAGTTTTTATGTGAAATATATAGATTTGCTAATATGTTATGAATTTAATTTCTTATTGTTTTATTTAAATCATATAGTTTTCTTTAGATATAGTTTATTTAATTGTGTAGTTAATTATTGATTAATAGATGTAGTTTTTATGTAAAATGTATAGATTGGCCAATTTGTTAATAAAATTATACTCGTATTAATTACCTAATTAGAATAATAATGTAGCAATTCACGTTGTTATTAAAATCGATTAGCCTATTAGAAAAGTAGATTTATTCGACTAATTTAAAATGTATAGATAGATGTTAATTTGATTTTATTACGATAAATTGAATTATGTTGCCCATGTGTTTCAAAGGGGTTAGAGGTCAATTTAAATTTTCTATTTGAGGTTAATTTAACATTCTATTAGGGAATTAAAGGACTATAGTTGCATGAGAATTTGAAAGGGAGAATTTAATTATTTTTAGAAGGATAAGGATTAAATTAGATTTCGACTATTGAATTTTAAACTAGTGGTTAATGGTCGAAAGAGAATTGGGGATAGATTTAAATGAATAAGTTGTAATCAAGGTTAAGAAATAAAGTAATTACCAGGTCAACCTAATTCAACGTACGATTCTTAACAATTGATTATCATCATGATACTACACATAGATTAAACATGAAATCAGAGTTAAATCAACCTCACCCAGGTGTTCACGTAACCCGTATGACAAGTTGATGCTCTAATTTTGCATCTGTATGTGGTGTGACCCTAATTCAACCTATGTATATACCTTGCAACTCGAAGACTAACCTTACCATGTTATCACATTACCACAATACATCCTTTGTTAGTGGTATGCACTTGCATTTTAAAAAAAATTGTATGTCTGTTTTGCCCTAGTTTTGGGCATGACATTTTGGTATAAGAGCCATGTTTCAACACTAAGAACCTAACCCATTACGTTTCAACTCATTCAAAACTTAAATTATTATGTAGGATGCCTGCCGTCACCAGATCTAACCGATGAGGCAGGGGTCATAGAGCTCCCCGTGTTGGGGCAGGACATGAAGATCCACCACCTCCACCACCACCACCAGCTCCACCACCTCAGAAACCTAACCAGGATATTTTGGATGTTCTCCAAAATCTGATTGGGGTAATTCAGCAGAGACTGCCACCCATAGTTCAGCAACAGATTCCTGAAGGGGAAGCACATATTTCAGAAAATGATAGAGCAGTTAGTAGAGAGAGAACTAGGAGTCCCCCACCTAGGTCTATTGAGGGTCATGATGATCAAGAGGGTCAGTCAGTCCATCAGGTTGTAATACCATGCAAGCATGAGATACATGCCAGAGAGAGACCTCCTAGAGATGTTGGAGATGAGATCTGAGAGTTATTACAACTTCAGCCACCCTTGTTTTTGGGATCCACTGACGGATCAGTAGCAGAGGCCTGGTTACAGAGTTTACAGTGATGTTTTGGATTGCGCCCTTATGGGAGTAATATAAAGGCATGACTTGCAGTTCATCTCTTACGAGAGAAGGCTTCCACTTGGTGGGAGCAAGAGGTGTCCATAGGTGGAGTGAGTATTGACACACTCACTTAAGAGTCTTTTGTAGCCTGATTTTGAGAGAGGTATCTCTTCGAGCATTTCAGACAGAGACAGATAGAGGAGTTCCATGATCTCCAGCAGAGAGGCCTCACAGTGGCCCAGTATGAGAGTCGATTTCTCAAGCTCCTTCCCTATGTTGATTACATGAAGGACGAAAAATTACATATCCACCGTTTCATTAAGGGACTTAATATGTCTCTTTAGGGTACAGTACGCCTAGCCTTTCCTACCACATTCAGAGAGACAGTTGAGACGACACTTGTAGCCGAGGACATTCATACTAGACAGGACTCTTGGGATCAGTCTTAGCACCGAAATCCCTCTTCCCAGTAGATAGGATAGCAAAGACCCCCTTGGAAAGGGAAACAAAATCACTCAGCAGGATCCTTTAATGGTCAATAGTCTCAACAACAGAGACCTCAACAGGATTCTAGACAGAGGCATTCACAGGGTTATCAGGGCTCTAAGCCCAAACAATGGTAGTCTCAAGGTCCTAGACAGGATCAGAGGACACAGACCCCTCAAGAATAGCCAACTAGGACTCAACAGTCCTCTAGGGGTGGATACAGTGGTTCTTGTAGGACCAGAGGGTCACAACATCCTAGGACATAGGGAGTACAGATTCAAACCTGAGGGTCATGTTACACTTGCGGTGGTATGGGTCATTTAGTAAGAGAGTGCCCACAGGGACAGTTAGCCAGTGGTCAGAGATGGGCTACTTCAGAGCCTACAGTTGGAGATATGGGTAGATCCTATAGAGTTTTTACAATGGTTGATAACGGCCAGGCTGAGCACCAGGGCACGGTCATGGAGGCCACATGTATGATTCAGGGTATCAATGTTTCTATTTTGTTTGATTTAGGAGCCACAGACTCCTTTATATCTCCCTATGTAGTGGAGTGTTGCGGGCTAGTGGCAGTTAGACAGGATGTCAGTTGGGAGGTTGAGTTAGCATCAGGAGCTAGAGTGTCCGTTAGTTCCTTAGTTCATAGTTGTCAAATTCAGATTGGATACTTAATCACGAGGATTGACCTTCACATTACCCCTCTAGGTTCTTATGATGTAGTCCTTGGCATGGATTGGCTATATGTCCACAGCGCCAAGATGGACTATCGTTAGAAGAGGGTTGAGTGTGTTGATGATCACGGTACTTCTATGGTGATATTTGGGGTACAAAGACCCATATCCCTTCGCATGATTTTTGCTATGCAGCTTAGGCGGTGCGTGCGGAAGGGATGTCAGTTATTTGCCATCACCATTGGTGATAGAGAGGAGGATTCAAAGGGGGAGTCTTCGCTTGAGGATTATCCTATTCTTTAGGAGTTTGCAGATGTATTTCCTACTGAGCTACCTGGTATGCCTCCACCTAGGGCATTTGATTTTCACATAGATCTTGTACCAGGAGTTGAGCCAGTATCTAGAGCACCTTACAGAATGACAATACATGAGCTCAATGAGCTCAAGATTCAGTTAGAAGAGCTCTTGGAGAAAGGGCATATCCAACCTAGTGTATCACCTTGGGGTGCACCAATAATTTTTGTGAAGAAGGATGGATCAGTTAGATTGTGCATTGATTATTGACAGTTGAATAAAGTAACAATTAAGAACCAATACCCACTCCCTAGGATCAATGATTTGTTTGATCAATTGTAGGGTGCTCGAGTGTTCTCGAAGATAGATCTGAAGTCACGGTACCATCAGTTACGGATTGTGGAAAGTGATATCCACAAGACTGTCTTTCGCACGAGGTATGGTCACTATGAGTTCAGAGTAGTACCATTTGGCCTCATTAATGCTCCAACTGTGTTCATGAGCCTCATGAATGGAGTATTTTGTACATTCTTGGATAAATTTGTGGTAGTGTTCCTTGATGATATTCTGATATATTCTCGTAATGAGGAGGAGCATGAGGAGCATATGAGACAGGTTCTGTAGTGTTTGAGAGAGAATCAATTATATGGCAGCTTGTTAAAGTGTGCCTTCTTTAGATCTGAGGTGCATTATCTTGGTCATGTTATATCCGGCGATTGGATCTCTGTAGACCCATCGAAGATTAGAGCCATTATGGATTGGCCAGCACCCGCCAGTGTCACCGAGGTCAGAAGTTTTATGGGCTTAGCAGGATATTACAGACGCTTCGTGGTAGGATTATCTAGAGTATCTCATCCCATCACCTCCCTTCAGAGAAAGGGGAAGAAGTATGAATGGACAGAGAAGTGTGAGAGATCTTTCCAGGAGCTCAAGAGAGCCCTCACTAGTGCACCAATTTTAGCAGTGCCAGATCCTTTGGCAAATTTTGTTGTATGTACTGATGCTTCATTGGATGGTTTAGGAGCAGTCCTTATGCAGGAGGGTCATCCTATAGCTTTCGAGTCTAGGAAGGTAAAGACTCACGAGCTTAATTATCCTACTCATGACCTAGAACTCGCAGTGGTGGTTCATGCCTTAGTGAGATGGTGACAATTCCTTCTGGGTCACCAATTTGAGCTTCATTCAGATCACCAGATCCTACATTATATCTTTACACAACCCAATCTTAATGCTAGACAGAGGAGATGGATGCAGGTTTTGTGTGAGTATGATTTTGATGTTCATTACATTAAGGGGAAGGAGAATGTAGTTGCAGATGCCTTGAGTAGGAGGTGACACAAGCTCTCATCTATGACTTCTAGTACATATTTGAGGGAGCGCATTTTGCATCACTTGCTAGAGGATGGATTATATGTGGAGGTTTGTCAGTTTATCCATTCTCAGAGACCCCTTGAGGGGAGATTTGCAGAGTATTCTTTAGAGTCTGATGGACTTCTAAGTCATAGGGGACACATCTATGTACCTTCTACAGGTGACTTGCGAGATTTTATTGTACTTGAGGCTCAAAGAGCACCTTATGTAGCTCATCTAGGAGTTAAGAAGTTGCATGTCGATCTGAGATAGTTGTATCATTGGTCGGGCATGAGGTTGCAGATTGCTAGCATAGTTGCTAGATGTCTAGAGTGCTAGAGAGTGAAGGCAGAGCAGAGTCATCCAGGTGGGCCCCTGAAACCACATGAGATTTCCGAGTGGAAATGGGATACTATATCTATGGACTTCATTGTTGGTCTCCCTATGTCTTCTCACCGCCATGATGCTATCTTGGTGATAGTTGACACGTTGACCAAGGTTGCCCACTTCTCAACCGTGCGTACTACATTCACAACATAAGACGTAGCTCAGGTCTTTTTGCGGGATATTGTTAGACTTCATGGCATTCCCTGTAAGAACATCTCTGATAGAGACTCCTTGTTCACATCAAATTTTTGGAGAGATTTACAGGCAGCGTTGGGTACTAGATTGAATTTCAGTACAACATACCACCCTCAGACAGATGGGCAGACAAAGAGGGTTAACCAGGTTTTAGAAGATATGTTACGTATGTATGTGATAGACCATCAGGTCAAGTGGGAGGAATACCTACATCTAGTCGAGTTCACCTATAATAATGGGCATCATTCTTCTATAGGTATGCCGCCATATCAGGCATTGTACGGTAGACCTTGCAGGACCCCCTTGAGTTGGGACAGGATTGAGGATAGAGTATCTATTGGACCCCAGTTGGTCAAGGATATGGAGCAGTAGGTAGTCTTGATTAGACAACGTCTTAGAGAGGCTCATGACCGACATAAGAAGTATGCAGATGCGAAGCGGGTTGATCATGAGTATATGGTTGGAGATAGGGTCTTCTTGAAAGTGTGTGTGCATAAGAGTCCAATCCATTATGGAAAGGGCTCTAAGTTAGCGCCTTACTTTGTTGGACCTTTCGAGATATTGGAGAGGATAGGACCAGTTGCCTATCATCTAGCCTTGCCACCTAGCCTGTCACGCATCCACGATGTGTTTCATGTATCTGTGTTATGAAAATATATGTATGATGAGTCTCGCATTATAGATTGGGATGCCTTGAAGGTGGAGTCGGATGGATAGTTAGCCTTGGATCCCATCCGTATTTTAGCCCGAAGGACCCTGAAACTTCGAGGCAGGGAGCTGGACCAGGTTAGGGTCTAGTGGGATTGTTATGCTGAGGTCACAGCTTTGTGGGAGGATGCAGCACAGATGAGATCACAGTACTCATACCTTTTTGATGAACTCTAGGAGAAATTTCATGCCTAGGGCGGAGGATGTGAGGCCTCACCCCGACCCATCATAGCTTTACTGCTCGATCACACTTTGATACTTTATATTTTGATACATTGATACACTCTTTGATTATCCTGACAGAGACTCAAGATATTATGTTTATGATGATGATTATATTGTATGGATTTCATTTTGATATGGATTAGACCTAGAACATGTGGTTGATTTTGATTATATATGTTTAGATAAGTGAATTGATGAGAAGACCAGATCATGATTAGACTTGACTATTTAATGGATGTTATGTCATGGTGATTATGGAATTATTATGTTTTAAATATTTCTACATGAAAATTGCAATTAGGAATTTAATTCTGCTTATTGATTAATGTTGCTAATTATGAATTGAAAAAGTATATTGCATGTGATTTTATTATCTTGGACTACTGATGCTCGAGTTTAGTGTGCAGGAAAGAGAACCATGGAATTATTCAGAGAATCAAGGCTAAACACATGTGAATTGAGTAATCCAAGGTTTAATCCAATAAGAGGTTGAAACCTCGTTGTGATGTGATCTTTTTTGTAAACGTAATCTGAATGTGTGTTAATATTTTAAATTCATGTTGTTGTTTGGACATGTCATTGTGAATGTGATGTGTATTTTTTTTGGTGTCACTTGACACTTGTATTTTCCATGTGGATGGTGACATGTCAAATTAGGGCTTGGAAAAGAATCAACAAACCTTTTAGGATGTTATATTAATCCCACTTGCATATAGATGTCTTGTAGGGATCACATCAAGTTGGAACTCAGATTTGAACTTTAGGGGTACTTTAGAGGGGTCAAAAGTGACCCTAGAGTGTATTTTTGGCCTAAATTAGTTAACCCTAAGGGGGTACCATGGGTTGGGAGATATTTTTTACCTATGAGAAAGCTTAGATCACCATTATGTCCCTCCAAAATGCCTATTTTTCAAAAGTGGCGAAAATGAAAATGACTTCATGCATCTAACTTGTTTCACACTCCTTACTAAACTCTCAATTAAGAGGGGAGACAAGAGGTAAGACAAAAGGACTAGAGGGCATGTCTCATTAATTGCTAGGTCTTGAGTACACTTCTAGGGGTCTTTTTATAGGGTTTGGAGAAACTTAGTGGGTGTTCACCCACTCTCTAATTTTAGAGACAATTAGGGTTGGAAAAAGGAAAAAGGAAATGATAAGGGCTTCTTCTCGACTAGATTCTTGCCATTTTTTTTCTTGGACCAAGATTGGTGGATTCTTGCCATGGAGAAATACTCTTGCATTTTTTATTTGTATGTTATTGTTTTATGAATATGTAAATCTTGTATGGGTGCATATATGTAAATCTTGTATGGTGTTGTTGTATGTAGATTTTGTTGTTATGTGTTGGGTTGGGAATGCATTTAGATTTTGTTTATTTCTTATTCTTTTGGATTGGGAGTATTGTTCATGGGAGTTAAAGCATTACTCACCCTTTGGGAAGGGAAGAAGTGGCCTTAGGTGAAGGGGTTAGTTGGGCTCTCCATTGTAGTGAGAGTCTCTTCTCTTGGAGAAGAGAGATAATTTCATGGAGTATGAGATCCATGAAGCCATGTTGTAAATATTGTTTTTGGTATAGAAATGACCAAATGTGTATATGGAAGGAATGTCAATAAAGCTTTGGAAAGACATGGAAAAAATCTTGTTGAGGAATTTGAAAATGCAATGGCATTATCCTCCTTAGAAAAGATCACCTTCACCCTACTTCAATGGTTTGGAAAACTCATTTGTGAAGCCTTGGTTGGGAGTTAAATTGTTGTGTTATGCATATATGTAAGTTGTGAGAATTAGGATGTGTTATCTTGTTTAGCCTTGGTTCTCCAAGATCGGGGGTGGTCTCCTTGAGACCTTGGTTGGGAGGTGAGCTTCCCATGGTTTCCCTCATGTATTTGCAGGTTTTAAAGTCAAGTTGGATGTGGAAAAGCTTGGAAAAAGTCTTCATTTTATTGTTGTTGTGAGAGAGCAACTTTAATATTGTATGATTACTCCTTGTATTGAGGTTCATTTTTGTTAAGTGTTGTAATGTCCATTTTGTAAGCTTTGTGAAGCAAGATGTAAAAAGCTCTTATTCTTTATGTAGTAGATTCATTAAAAGGAAGAAAAGTAATGTAATGGTCTTCCATGGTATATATATAATATTGTGGATTTATGTTCTTATAATCTTCATAATGTATCTAATTGCAAGCTTTGAAATTAAAACACTTCATTCTTCTTTGGAAATCTACATTCAATTTCAATAGGTTCAATACATGCTTTAAAATCTTTATTACTGTAAAGGGGGAAAACGAGATAAGGAGATTGGTTTATTAATTGTTATTTGATTTGCTTAGAGCGTGTTGAATTTCTTAACCCTACTTTACACTTAATTGAATTTTATTGATTGTATATTGCAATTGTGATTAAGGAGAAGATAAGATGTTTCACCTTTATCCCCAAATGCACAAATGAAAGATCCAAGTTGATTAACCCAAAAGAGGGATTAATGCACAAATGAATCAACCATTCAGAAAAGAGAACAAATAGGGAGATCTTAAATTCTGTTATTTGAATATATAGATATGATATATGACCATAATTGAAGAAATAGGAGAAATGTACTAACCTTAAAGAATTGTAGATCGAAGAATGCTATTTTCTAAGGTATGCAGACTGTTTCTGGAAAAACTGAAGTATGATCCGAAATCAGAATGAAAAGACGAACAAAACCCAAAAATATTTTTCTATTCCGATGTCATCTTATAAAAAAGGTCGACCTTGACCCACAAATGTCAACCCTGACCTAATAATGTCAACCTTGACCTGCACAGGTCCTACAGAGAATCTATTCGCGGAGCCCGACAGAAAGTTAAAAAGGGTATCCAGATCTGTATCCAAATCTATAGTCCCAAACCTGTACCTGCAAGAAAAAAAAGGATTATTTGTTGGGGGGAGGGGTTTGCCTTAGTCAAACCCTAATTTAGAAATTAACCTTGAAATCAATAAAGTATAAAATGCTAGCAAGTAGTAGAATTGAATCTAACAATGAAGCTATGATATTCAATAGATATGCAATTGTAATTCAAATGTAACAAGTATGTAAGTATGAAAGTTTGGACTCAATAGAAACCATAAACCTCCATGATTGTATGCTTGAAATCCACCTTGAAGAGATGATGAAAGAGTCTTGAGGATGCACAAAGGATCTTGAAGGAAGATCACACCACCATGATGGCTAGATCTAGGGTTTGAATAATGAATCTTGAATGTTTGAACCTAATCCCTTCAAAGGCTTGAAAGCTTGAATCCTTGATCTTCAATGGAGAACTTGAATGCTTGAGAGGAAGACTTGAACACTTTGAAATATTGTAAATATGTAGAACAATGGATGCTTGAACCTTTTACTTCTTGACAAAATCTTGGTTAGAGTTTTTTTGCACTTATAAGACTTTTTTCTTTTTAGAAAATGAGAGGAGAAGATTCTCTTTTATATGAAACTAGGGCACAATCTTCTAAGGAGGCCGACATAGGATAATTAAATTTCTATTAAAGCCTTTACCCATAGGAGCGGACCTATATTAAATATAATTTAGGAATCAACGCTTCAGAACCTGAAACAGCCGACCCGAAAGCGGGAAAATTGAATTTTGGATGATCCCCGACAACTGACAGGCTTCCAGATTCAAAAGGGGGACCCTGGTCAGGGTTTAGGTTGACCCTGACCTAGTTCAAGGTCGAGGTCAACCCTAACCTAGGTCAAGTTTGAGGTTGACCTTGACCCAGGGGGTCAGAACCCTTGGAAAACATGTCAGGTGGGGTAGAAGGTGCCCGGAGAGGCCCAATTAGGGTCCTAATCTGGCACAGAAGTAGGGAATGATGTAGAAATGGGAGGATGATATGATGGAGGTAAAAAACATCCCCTAATAAGGGCTAAATGTTCTTAACATGGAAGTGCTTCCATTTTAAGACAATACAATTACAACTTCCATTCTTGAGAAGCAAAGATAAACATGAACAAAAGAAAATCAACAAGTTAGTTTATTGATGTAAAAAGGAAATCAACTAATTCCAATATCCAATTGATAGTCACTTAGTGTATTGCACTAATAAATTACTGCTAATGCATACGATTAACTACCCCTATAAATAAACCAAGAAAACAATACAACTAAAGCTAAATTATTCCAATGTTAGTTTCCAGATTTTTAGAGCAAAAATGCTCTCTAAAATTTGTATGGGAAGGGAAATAATTCTCTTTACCACAGAGAATATTCCCTCCCCAAGATGCCTTTTCCTAATTAGATTTAACATGCTAACTCTCTAACCTAACCCCTCTGTTAATCACTAAATTCTAATTGATAAAATAAATAAAAAGTCATAGTATGACTTGCTTATCACCCATCCCTGTGGGCCCCACATATACCTCCTCCCTTACCTCTTTATTTCCCCTTGTTTGGGCGCAGGATGGGACTGTTGTTTAAGTTTGAAGTAAAGTATTTAATGGGAAAAGGGCTGCAAATATGTTAAGTGGGTTTCCCACCACCCTTTCCCAAGCTCACGCCACCTCCTGACATGTCCTTGTTGACAAGGTCAACCCCTCCCTTTTCTATGCGTAGCTTTTGCCTCCTATAAAGTTTGAAACATTGGGTTTGGGGGGAAATCTTAGTGGACCCCACATCTCCTTAAAACCATGCGCTGGTTTTTATTAAGAAGACATTGCCTTGCTTAAAACCCACGCCACCTTAGGGTATGATTAGGATTTCCATCTCCCCCCACCCACTTGGCAAGTGGGCCATGGGAATAAGGGGGGAAATGATGTGGTAGGATATTAGATAGGTGATGTGAAAGGTAGATAGGTTAGATTATAGCTAGTTAGTAGGTAGTTAGTTGATAGTTAATAGATTTAATAACATAATCAGATTTAATCAAGCATTGAACAACTTATTAAAATAATATTCTACTCTATCCATTGGGTAAATAATTAAAGTGGATCATTATATTTAGATAGATTAAGTTAGTTAAATAGACTTATTTCTTTATTGTGTTATTTGAATTATGTAGTTTCATTTAATAGATATACTTTTTATTTAAATCGTGTAGTTTAATTACTAGATTTATAACCTTAGTTTTTATGTGAAATATATAGATTTGCTAATATGTCATGGATTTAATTTCTTATTATTTTATTTAAATCATGTAGTTTTGTTTAGATATAGTTTATTTAATTGTGTAGTTAATTATTGATTAATAGATGTAGTTTTTATGTAAAATGTATAGATTGGCCAATT
>MU225217.1:3167185-3258522 GCA_018584345.1 Thuja plicata | reverse complement strand
CGACGAAATTATAAAATGGGATTAAAAAAAACATAAAACCAGGTTTTGAAATCGTATTCCACCTATTTGGGTGGAAGATGCAAACCCTCATTTTAGCCCGAAATTGGAAGATGGAAACTATATTCGGGTTATTGTTTTAATGCACCAAACGATGAATTTGAACCCAAAACCTGGTTTTGGGCATCAAATTCCAATTCCACCCCCAAACAAACGGGGCCTAATAAGGTATTGGTCTGCAAATAAGAATATAAATATTGGACTTCACTCTTCGAATGTGGAAAATCGAAACTCCTACTAGCTTATCGTTGCATTACAAATGCGAGTATATATTATAGGTGCAAACTCAACCAAAATTTGTTAAGTTCCCACATCAGCCCACAATACTAACGATTTAAAACCATTTTGCTTTTTTTTTTTTTGAATATTAAAATGAACCACAAGGATTGAAATTTTTTAACTAGATTTAATGACAGGTTTTTATTGTTAAGCTGACTCCCATTAGTCTTACGCCTCTCTACTTAATTTTTTTTTTTTTTTGGTGTTAAACCGTTTTTTAAATTTAAATCCTTTTTATTATACTATTTTAATCTTTTATTTAAAGTTATATAGGAATATTCATATATAAAAATAATAATAAAAATTCCCGAAACCGCGAAAACGTATATAAGCAAAACAGATGAGATCCGTTAAAACTTGGCGCGCTCTCTCCGGACACACTTTCCAATCACATATATATCAACGTCTGTCAGTTAACGGAAATTTTAACGTTCGCGCGCGCTCCCCAAGGACGTACTTTCCAATTAAATCTATATGAATGTCTGTCACTTGGCAGAAATTGCGTAGCAGGGCTGAGGAAGATCTACATATTTCCATTTTATCTGTTAAACTTTCCATGAAACACAGCACTATACATCTCGTAGAAATACTCCAGAAAGGATATTCTTGTCTTGCTACAAGTCCGGACACAGGTTTGATAGCATTATTTTTCTTAGATTTTCTTTTGATACTGAATGCCATTTCTTGATTTTTTGCGTTAAATGATGGAGGAATTGTAAATCTCGAAGTTCTGTCTCATATTTCTGACTGGTTCTTTTTAAATAATATAGATTTCGCGATGTGTTTACATCTATCTTCGAATTTTAGATGCAAGATCTTTTAAATTTTTAGCAGTCTTTTGTTGTTTTTTGGCAAAATTTCTTGTTGATTATGATAGCATGATTTCTTGTGGCATTTTGAATGTAACAGAGTTCTGAACAAACTGAGGCGAAGGATGGAATTTTTGACGGTCGTTACGGGGTTTTAAGCATTCTCTAAGCATTTGATTAGATAGGATTCATAATCCTATGTTATTTTTCAACTATCAGTAGGTAAAGTTTTTTAGATTTTCCTTTTCTTGATACACTTTGTTTTTTCCTTTCTGGTAGTAAAAATAAATGACTCTTACCTACATCTTCCAGTTCGGATGAAATCTTTAAATTGTTTATCGTTTTTGAGTAATTGTGTACGAGAACGAGCTAGTTGTAGGATTTGTACTGCATCTTTTGGGGAATTTTGGCTGCTTGTTTGAGTTTATAACTTTATTGCGTATTTAGGGCAAAATATGGTGCTGAAGAACAGCAGTGGTTTTGAGGAGAAGGCTTTTGGACTGGTCTTGTTTCAATTAGTATTTCAAGCTCTACAAGTATCAAGAAGGTTCTAATACATTACAAATCAGCAAAGTTGTAGCTATTCAACAGGTAATTTTTTCAACTGGCCATATGCTCAATGTTTCACCGTGTGTGTGATTGAGATGTTAAACAAGAAAGTGACTATTTGAGTTAAAGTCAGAGCAAAATTCATGATGAGGGAATTCCTGTGGGGCTGTTGTGCTTGATCTTTTTTTTTCTGCACATCTTGATATATTTGGGTTGCATATACGCACAGCTGCTTTGAAATACTTGCTTATAGTATCCACAAACAACATTGTCCAATGTCGTCTTTTAAACCCTAGAGTGAACAAATGTAGGACTATATATATGCCTAGTACTTTGACATCTGAGGCTCATGTACAACTACTGTTGTGGATGAGATAAACCAGCTACCTGCCAGTTTAAACAGGGTACTTTCTTGTAATGTTAAATAGTATTAAAAGTAATGTACTCTCGTTAAACCCTGCAGTAAATATAAGTAGCACTAGTTTTGTGCCTGGTACTTTGATATTGAAGTTTCATTAGCAACTATTGTTATCGAGATAGATGAGTTAAAACTGCCTCCATCTTAAAACAGAGTATTACTACTTGTTTCTAGGTTTTTTAACTTTCTAGGTATATAATCCCTGACGGACAGTTTTTCTAGTCAGAGTCAGAGATCTAAGGAATGTAATGCAGTGGCTCAGGTGAGTCAGATGTAGAGGTTCCAACTTCCAAGGTCCACATTCTCGCGGTCTGACAAAACATAAGCTAAATATCAAATTGTGGAGGTTTGAGAGGAGAGCAAGGCAATATGGAGCTAATATTCTAAGTCAAAGTATGTTATTATCTTGTGTTTAGGTTTTGGCTTTTGAGGTATTATAACCATGTCTACTGAGAATTAAAGGCTCTGCTAACAACATGATGGAACTGTTACCACTGTTATGATGAAAATTTAAAAGTCCAATTTTATGTCTTGTTTGTGTCAAATGGCTATCCTATAATCTGTATGGCTTTCTTGACTTGTTATCCAATCAAGATAAGCAACCACAACAATAAATACGAGTAAAAATGATCACATTCCAAAAACAGCATAAGTTGTATAGGATAGCAGATTGTTCCTGTATTGGATAGAAAAAACCCATAGAATTTGTCAAAGTTCACAGTATGTTTAGATTGAGTCAACCTTGAATTTAACTCAGCAGTTTATTATATTTATCATTTATGATGTTGGATCACATCTTTAGTGAATTTTGCTAAAATCTATTCATTACATACTAAACAAATTTTTCTCTTTGCAGATTTATGATGTTCACCACTCCTTTGGTCAAGAATCAAGAGCACCATGATATATTGCATTGTAGTTTCTCTGGAAATTATTCACATGATGCTCAAAATCAGGGAATACAGGTGACATTTTGATTAGTCTGTTATTCCTGTTCTTTTTTCCCATTATACGCTTTCAGCCTTTCTGTATTGCATGGCATCGATATTACATGGCTGTTTGCCTTAATTTAGCATGACAACACTATATGGAGGACATTTTTAAATTGCTTGTCATGATCATTGTAACAGGGTGATCGTTTCATTCCCATGCGCAGTGCAATTAATTTTGATGTGGCCAATTTCACCTTGAGAAGAGAAAGCAAGGACAGTCCATCATCAAATTTGTCTGTTACATCTCCCATCAAGGTCTATCTGAAATTTCATTCCTATCAAATTTGAGTGTTACATTAATTCATTGAAGCTGGTTTTGTCAATGTCGTGTCAGAGATTACACCTGGCAAGGAACAAATACAAATTCCATGTGATTGTTTCATTTGCAAACTAAATGTAAACTAGAGATGAAGGGATGCCGTAAAGCTGAACTTCCTTTTCTATTCAAATTTAAATATAGGCAGGTGTGTTCTGGTTAGAGTTTAGTAAAAAGTATTAAAAAATATTTCATTTGGCTATGCTGTGTGCTAGGAAGCATACAAGAGAAAACTGGCAGAGGCTTTACTTAATGATTCAAATGGAAAGGACCAGAAAATATTGGGTTTCAAAAAAAGGTCAAAGACTGCTTCTGAAGTCAGAAAAAAATTGTTCTTGGATGCATCACTTATTGATGATGTCTCTTCAGTTTGTAAATCTTATCGCCATATTCCTGAGGTATGTAGATCACCAGAATTGTAGCTTGTGTGATCCATTTTTTGCTTAAATTCTCAACACAACAAAGAGTTTTCTGTGAACTGTAATACACAAATTGAAGAATTGAGATAAATTCTGTTATGCAATATTGGCAGCTTTTTAGTTTATGCATGTATTTGATGAGCATATCTGGTCTTTACATGGATAAACAAATCAAACGTTATCTTGAAAGAAAATGTTCAAACCCTACATGCTCTGTAGGTTGTATGCTAGATGATGTGCCATGAAATTTGAGAGACAAATAATTCTTTCAAGTTTATTGTCTCCAATTTTCTCATATTCTTCTTTTTCCAGTCACCAGAGAGAGTCCTGGATGCTCCAGATCTGTTAGATGATTATTACCTAAATTTGTTGGATTGGAGCTGTAAGGACGTTGTTGCTATTGCTTTGGGATCAACTGCATACCTTTGGGATGCTAAAAATATCTTTATTCAAGAGTTAATGCAATCCGAAGCAAATAATGATGACAATTGCTTGACCAGCCTTGCTTGGGCAGATGATGGCATACACATTGCACTTGGTTTGAACAACTCTGAAATTCAGCTTTGGGATGCTTCACAATTGCGTCTGGTAAAATAATTTAACAAGCAAATCTAACAAAATTACTCATCTTTGCTTGTGTTTTCTTTCATATTTCATTTTGACAGTAGGTTGTAGAGACAAAATTTCCTAGCTGATTGAATGTGAAGTGTACTTGTAACAGTACCATGACAAAACTGCCATCTTAATAGGTGTCTAAAATGGAGGGTCACTCATCAAGAGTAGGCAGTCTGGCTTGGAATAACCAAGTTTTGTCTTCTGGCAGCAAAGACAATCTTATCATCAACCATGACGGTATGTTGAACTTTTATGCCAGCTTTCAAGAGAGCCTGTTCTGCTTGTTTTTTGTAGCTTTAGGGTATATGATGTGAAATTGTTTTGGCAATTCATTTGTTAGACTTTGCATAAAGGGAAGCATTTAAAGCTCTAACATTGAGAATTGACATATTTTACTGATTATGTTATTTTGATTCTTGAAACCACATTATTAACTGAAATTCAAACTTATCATATGCAACACATGTCGAGAAATCAGTTTCTCTTATAATCTGCAGTATAACTATTTGAATTTCTGCTGCTTAACACCAAGGAAAAATTTGATATTGATAATTCAATAGTGATCAGACAACAAAATGTTTGGAGCCTGTCTGCGCATTTTAGTTTTGATAGATGCTGTAAGTATTTGATTTTGATATGAAAATGAGGGCTGACCTTCTACCCTTCATACATGTTAGCTTATGTTATTTGAATAAGAAAACCATATGGTCCGGAGTAGACAATTGTTTGACTTTGTGTTTCTTAAGAATAATAAGACCATGGGCAATCTATTCTTCAAGCTGTTCTTTTATGTTCCTGTACAGGAGCACTTAGTTTGTTGAGAAAGTGCACATTTTCTCCCGAAGCTGCTAGGCTGTGCATTGTAGCTACCATTTCTAAATTGTTAGGTAGATTTGGGATTATAAAAGTTTTGCCAAATGTCAGAACATAATAAAAGGTTTGGATTAATCTCGTTTTCAATTATTTAGAGAAGTATTTCTTTAAGAATTTTATGTCAACAAGTAGCAGTAAAACAGCTTAATGTCATAGTAAATGGTAGAACCATAGTTGGAAAACTCGGACTCGGCAAAAACTCGCCAAGGCCTGAAAAACAAATTTGGGAAAAACTCGGCCAGTTTTCGGGAAAAACTCAGCAAATAACTCTGGAATTGAAAAAACTGCCTAAATTTAATTAGAAATGCATTTTTTTGCAAAATTCAATGAGAAGATGCATCCAATGTGTCAATTAATCAGAACACAAAAGCAACAAGCCGAGTCTAGATATATTTAAATGCAAAGTGGGTACAAAATCGCATTCACATGAGGAATGCTGATGGCTTGAAGCAAAATAGTAAATAGTTTTTGTAAAACTAAAAGTAAATACATCATTACAAATTTACAATTAGATCTTCCTCTTCCCAGCTCTAGTAAAAACAAAGGGAGAGGTAACAACTAGAGGGTCTAGTCCACGTGACTGTGTTGTTATATTAGACTCGGAGGTTAATTTTTCCCAACTTCTATCTGCGCGGTTTCCCACCAGATTTTTTCAACGGGGGTTTGGGGGCAGCACCGCCAAGATGGGGTATAGGGGCAGCGCCCCTTGGGTGCTTCCTGTTGTGATACAAGGTGGGGTCGAGGGGCAACGCTCCTGGAAGCCAACAATGACTTTTATAATTGTACAAAGGTGTCGGGAGTTATTTCCCCCCCTCTCAGCATAAAAATGAACTTGATTGTGTTGTTTTTTTTCTTTATGCGGTTATGCACAGCGGCGGCTGAGTTTTTCCATCGGACTCGCCGAGTTTTTGAGAAAAACTCGCATAGTATAAAAACTCGGCGAGTTTTCCAACTATAGGTAGAACCAAAAAAAAAAAAGGTAAAGCAAAATTCTAAATGAGACAAGTCAAACTGACTTAAGAAATTAAAATAAAAGAAATAAAGTGTGCAGATTAATGCTTTATTCTTCATTCTACAAATTCATAAGGAAAACATTTGTGATGCTTCTAGAAACTCACTTTGCAATCTTGCACCCACTGAATGTTGTTGCTTCATTGATCTGCATACTTGCTCATATTGTCATATATCTTAAGTCTTCAATTTCTTAGCCAATGTCATATTCAGTGAGCCCATCCTGGCTGGGCTATACAAGATGTGAAGGGACCAAGTGTTCACTGGGCACATCATTTAGATGCTTATGCACAATTTACTATTTAGTAATTTCCTCTTTTTTTCTGGTGTTCCTGTGAATCTGTGATGATCCAATAATTTCATCGCAAAGCCCTCACTTCTATTCACTGCCAAACAATCTTAACAAATTTCACAATTTACTATTTAGTAATTTCCTCTTTTTTTCTGGTGTTCCTGTGAATCTGTGATGATCCAATAATTTCATCACAAAGCCGTCACTTCTATTCACTGCCAAACAATCTTAACAAATTTCAATATCCCAAACTATGTTCCACAGGGAAGCGTCAGATTCCTTAGCTCTCCGTCCCTGTCTAGGATTTTAAGGATACTCTAAGATTCCTTTTTTGTACTTTGGGTTTCCTATCTACCATGTAAAGGAGAATTGATGACACACAGCCCTAACGCCTCGCTCATGATGGCAGTAGGGAGTAATTGTTTAATAACTAGTTTTGGTGTATATGGTATAATAGTTGACAAAGAAAAATGGATTACACAATATAAGCCTTGGAGGCCAGCAGTTTTGTCTGCTGGATAGGACAAATAAACAAGTCCAAGATTGAACCAGCCAAGGCTCAGATAGAAAGCAGCATCTGGAGCATCAACAAAACCACCTAATGGACAGTAGCAGTATTAAACAACAGTTTCAAACTTTCAACAGATAGATGTTACACCGATTTTGTGTCAAAAAACTGCATACACAGATAATTCAATATGAGTTCACCAATACAGTAGGACTCAAGAAGACTTCTCAACTTCAGTACCAGCATCAGGAACATGAACATTAGAGGTCTGCTCATCAGCATCCACAGGAATAAGTGTATTAAATTATTAATTGGATGAGAACAAGCTTGAGATTTGATATAGATATTTTCAGTCATTTCTGCAACAAGAATTGTACTGTCAAAGTCAACAACTGGTTTACAGTTAATGGGATCATTCTTTTTGTCACGTTCCTCCAGCCATCCACTATTTGCATTAATGTCTGGCCACCACTCTGCTTGTATAATATCAGCCCTATGTAACATTACCTTGCCTTGATCGAGCAGCTAAAAAAACTTGCTTTTAGATACTTCAAACTTCAAAGTCATGGTAACCTGTGAATATTAGATGAGAAGATAAATTCCCAGGAAGAGTCTCTAAGAATCCTTCTTTTGTCCAGGAGCACCTCTTTGTTCCTAGCTTTCTACAAGTGCCAAAAGTTTTTAGAAGAGAGATTAAGCCACAATCAATTATACTCTTTATTAAAGCATTTCACACAGCCAAAATGAATTTCACACCATGAGATATTAATATATTATTCCTAATTGCCCATCCCAGTTTATCTCCCAAAATCAAATACCAGCAATTCTTGGCAACTTTATAGTAAAAAATAAATGTTAAACGATGTCAACAACATTACAAGCAGGGCAAGCATTAGGGCCGATCTAGAATCATTAAGAACATACCAACAACAATCTTTTTAAGAAATAGGAGCCATATAAACCAAGCTTTCTTCACTTCAAGCCATCATCACCAGAGTGTCCTAAAGCAAATTGACAATCTTTGACTGAAAGAGGGAGGTTCCATTGATGGTTAAGCAAATCAGTGATCTCGTGGTATTGTTCAGCATATTATAAATACTTCTGCCTTGGATAATGGCCAGCAGCTGCCATTCACCTGTTTTATATTTCTGAAGATTTTTATATTGAACTTCAATTGAACAGGAAAAATGTGAAAAAACTTGAAATCAACCAGCCTATTTATAATAAAATTCAAGATTGTCATGTCCCGTTTTGTTAAAAGTTGGATTTTGGTCAATATTAACCCATTTTATTCTAACGTGAGTTAATTGAACAAATTTAGGGAAAAAAATGATTTAAAATTTATGAATGTCTAGACTCCTAATATTCTCAATATCAAAAGGACATCTAAATATTAAATTATATATTTGGAAACACTTGGTGGGGCATTAGATTTTGTGCCATAATGAGGAGTTTGAAATATTTCTAATTAATTAATTTCCCACCAAGAGCAAAGGTGGCAAGAAAAGGGGGGAGTGGAAAGTTGTTGCATGACGAATTTTAGAAAGTTTTCACCGTTACAGATGGAAAAGAATCTTGGACAACTCAATGATGACTTTTGGCAACTGTCATAAGCAAATTAGCAAGAATCCAAAGGAGTTATATCATGTTCCCATGCTGCTGCTTAAATGAATTTTCTGCTTAAATTTAAGCAGTAGAGTGTTCCCATGCAATATAAAATCTTTGGGAAAACAAAAATTTCTTATTTTTGTGGAGCAGCTATTTTTTAGCAAATAAAAATAAGCTATGGGAAAAAAGGGGGGGCTAGAAATAAGCAGCAATTGCTTATTGAAAAAAGTGACATGTCTTCACCGTTTTTTTTCTATCTCCTTTTTATTTGCCTACAATTTTGTTTTCAGATTTATTTACAACAAAAATAAATAAAAATTTGATTTGAAAATAATATTTAAAATACTGCTTAAAATTAAACAGCAAACATTATCATCTATGGGGCCACCAGCTCCACAAATTGTGCCACAAAAAGTTGAGCAGCTGCTGCTAGCAAATATAAGCTAAGCAGCAGCATGGGAACATGCTCTTAGTTTGAATTTGGGTGCCAAAATCTTGCATGTGGGATGGATACAAATATTGTAATTTTGCTCTTTTGGAGGGTATTCTGTATATCACTATTTCTCTCATATTTGCAAATTGGCAGGAAGATTCTTCAATGGACGAAAACCCATTGGAGTAGAAGGCTTGTGGACGAAAACCCATGAGTAGCAGGTGGTCACAGGACGGAAACCCTTGGCTAATGGTGGGCAATCTCTTCCAGAGTTTGCATTTGGGCTGAAGGAAGATAGGAGATTTGTTAGTTTCTTCATTTCAGTTTGCAAAACTTTAATAGAGTTGTTTGGAGTGGTTTAATGAGGATAGTTGCGTGTTTTCTGTCATGAGTTATTTGTGGGTGCATTACAGCAGCAACATCCAGAGTTTGCATTTGGGCTAAAGGAAGATAGGAGATTTGTTAGTTTCTTCATTTCAGAGTGCAGGACTTTAATAGAGTTGTTTGCAGTGGTTTAATGAGCATAGTTGTGTGTTTTCTGTCGTGAGTTGTTTGCAGTGGTTTAATGAGCATAGTTGTGTGTTTTCTGTCGTGAGTTGTTTGTGGGTACACTACAGCAGATATATTCTGTATATTCCCATTTGGAAGTCAAACAGTGACATTGGTGTTGTTTTAAGTGATTCGGGTAAATTGTGGGAGTGATAGTTTGCGAGTTTTGTTTAATATTTTGGAGTTTGGGAGATTTTGTGTTGCTGCTATGATTAATCAGTTTTAGACCTGATTATATGATACTCATCAGAAAAATCAGTTTCAATAACATTCTTTAAGGTTTCATTTAAATTGGCCTCTTATGTGCAAGACTAGCTAGCCAGTTTTGGCGTTTTCAGTGAAATTTGGTATAACATTTGTGAATCTAATTTGTAGATCTTAGAGTAATATTAAATTTTGGATTTAGGACATTACAAAGGCCCTTGCTTGGTTGCCTTCTTGTATTGAGTTGTACCCCACTTCTTTAGATAGCTATCCAATAGTTGTCATCCATTGACAATTTGATAAGCCTACTTCATGTTTAACTTTTTAATATTTTAGGAACTATCATTTTCTTATCTTGTTTACTTTTCAAGGTGAGTTATAAAAATTATCAAACCAAACATAGCAAGAATATCCTTCAATGTTTCTACATATGCACATCATAGATTGGGCAAAACGATGCATCCCTTGAATGCTTTCACCAAATTAGAGAATGTGCATGTGTATTAAGGTTGATTAAACCATCATCTGTACCCTACTTCTAACATATCTTCCAATGTCCTTAAATTTATTGCTCGATCACTGTTTGATGCATGGTATATCATCTTTTCTACTGAATGCATCATGTATATATATGTTCTTTATATCTACTCTTCAGAAACCAACCCCTTTGAACCCTATGGTAATTCTCAACTTATGAAAGGACTCTTTAATTCCTTCTTCAGTTACTTTGGAGATTAGTTTATTCATGGTGTTGCATAATATTATGGGTCTAAGATCATTAGAGGATTCAGCACTTACTTTTTGTGGGAACCATTGCAATATATGTGCATTTGAAAAGTTTTAGATCCTTTCCAGAATTTAAAAATCATTTCCCACTCATACAACCTCCTCCTTTATAATTTTTCCCCAAAAATGAAAAAAGCTTGCATGTGATCCATTAGGAACAATTGTTCTGTCTCTTTAAGATCAAAGACTGCAGCTTTCACTTCTCTTGAAAAGGGTTTCAGCAATTATCATTATATTCTACACTCAGATCATCAGTAACATTGTCCAAAAACTTCTCTTTCACTAGGGGATTGACTGGTGTTGTCTCTGTAAGAAGGCTTTTGAAAAAAAGAAACTGCTCAAGGGCGCTATCGTGTCAACCTAATCTACTCGTTGCTGAGGGCATCCAGAGTAATTCTTCTTCTGTTTGCCTGATGTTTGGCAATTATGACAACATGAAAATAAGAAGAATTTTTCTCTCCTACAATCCAATCATCCCTAGAATTTTGTTTCCAAAAATCTCTTCTCAAGATAAATAGAGATCCTGTTTTGCTAATGGCTTTGTTTCTTCTTTCATGAGCTCATTAGTCAAATTTTAAGTTTGAATGGAAAGAGCAGCATGCTTTGAGGATGCATCAATCACTGTTTTCTCTTTAAAAATATTCCCAAACACTTCTTTGTTCTAGATATGAAATTGTTGTCTTATGTTGCAAAGCTTAGAGGCAAAACATAACATAGGGGAACCATATACTTCTAGACAAGATTACCACCAAAATTTAAACTAAGAAAGAATGTTAGGGTGAGTCAGCCGCCAAAGGTCAAACTTGAAAGGGAAAAGAGGCAGTGCATACAATGGGGGAAACCTTGATAAACAGAGGGAAGTGATCCGGTTCTGCCATTGAAAAAATAGAGGCCTTGATACAACACTATTGCAACCGTGTCCGAGATACTAATAGCAATAACCTATTTAGCCTTTGTTATATGACAAAAACCTATTTAGTATTGTGGGTGTAGGACCCTTATTTTCCATAAAAATTTTAAAGTCAAATTTGGAATGACCAGGATGCTGTGATCCACCTTTCTTATCTATACCCCGTACAGTTGCATTAAAACTTCCTCCCAACAGAACTTGCATAATTTGCAACTTCTCAAGTGAACCCAATATTTCCTCCAACAACCTTTTCTTTCTTGCTATTATACTCCTTGGGCTATAAACATTGACAAAACATCCTATATATTGAACAATACAATTTGAAGATTGAGCCCGGAACTCCAAATGAAGAGAGGCAGGGTTGCAGAGGATACAAAGACCTCTTCAAGCCCTTTTAGCTCCAACTGCCAAATACTTCTAGCTTTTCCAGGAAGACTTGAGGAACCTGAAAAATTTTCTTTAGTAATTTTATTTGTTAAGAAAAACAAAATCAAAATTCTGGTTTTGAAGATTGCTCTTGATTAGTTTCCTTTTGGTAGGGGCATTAATACTTACATTACAAGATATACCATTTTCATTTCTTTTGTGTAGAGAACTACCATCTTTGCTTCTCAACATTTGTTTCTTTGAGAAAGCCATGTGTAACTTACTCTACTGGTTCTTTCTCTTTCTCCTTCAGCACCATTGATTCAAATTTCTTCCTCTCTTATTTCTTACTAAGGGAGGAACCTTAGAAGAAACTCGTTGAGTTTCTTGAATCCCTCTTAGATCTTTCAATGTAGCTGCATGTTCTAGATTCTCAAGGAAACCTCCATGGTCATCTTGAACTGTATAGGCTCTGCCCCAATAGTTTTTTGGAGAAGTAGGGACACCAAGATCTTTCTCAACAAGAGAAACATTTCTTTGTAAAAGGTTTTGGTACTTTGTAGAGGCTGCTAAAAAATTCTCCCATTTTGGGGGGCTCTTATAGATTTGATTTGAGCCAATCTTGGTTTTGTGCTTTGAACAAAGGTATTTTGAGTTTTAAGACATCCACTGGTGCAATAAACCTGTTTCCCCTTATCCAAAATAACCGAGTCATCTTGAACAATGAATCTACTTTTATTCCTTTACAAAACTTTGCTCCTTGCCCTACCTTAATGACAAACAAAACAGTGAAAAGGTATATCCTCAGTCATTCTTTTGTGCATAAGCCCCATTAGAGAGGCAATGATTGTTTTTTGGAAGAGGTAAATCAAGATTTCTAGAATAGCTTCCAAGCAGGCTGTATCTCAAAACTCCTATGGGAGATCATATAACTGTAACCACATTTTTGAGTTTTTAGTTGCGAAAACTCTTGAAAAACCAGGGGTCCATTTTTATAAAACTGTTGACCAACCTTTGAACTGGGGATGTACTAAAGAAATAGCTTTCTCAAATTTTCACCTTTGAGAAGAATAAAGTGAAATACCCTTTTGGCAAAAAATATATGGCCAAGAGGGATTCCAAGAGGAAGAGAACCAATCTTGAACTGACTGCATTGACAGCCAATGCTCATACCCATGCTTGATGAGTGCATGGGATATGATAGAAAGACACTCTTTTTGAAGAATTAATGAAGAGAATGAGATTGATAGAGTGGACTTTGCAATCAGTATGCATTTTTTATGCTTCTTTTAAAAAAAGTGAGTCCATCCAGATTTGCTACCTAAAGGTAGAACAGGCAGTAGTATTCTTGCTCTTTGGGATTTTTAGAAAATGGAATATTCTTTGTTCGGAAACCTTGCTTCCGACTCCCCAATGAAGAAGCACCAAAAAATTTATTATCCCTTCTATCATCATTTCTCCATAATAATGAGCCATTGGATCTGGTCTGCAACTAGGGTGATTGCCATCGATTTTCCCATGCAGGCTACAGTCTTCTTCTGCTACAAAAAATCTCATTACTTGATCTCATGGGTCTGTAGCTTGGATCCTTAATAAATATTATGCTCAAATAGGCTCTATATTAAATTTGAAATGGAGAGCAAAGAATTGCACAAGATCAACAAACGAACGTAATGAACTAAATGACATGCAAATTGTTATATATTAATTTGTTCATAACCTTCACAAGCTGATTAACTCCTAAAACAGGATTGTTGAATGAGCTCCCCACCTAACTTTTGGTTAATTTTTTGAAAAGCAATTTTTTGTGTTCAGAACGAATTATATTTAAAAAAATTGGTGAATGGATAGTATGTTTTCTTAAAAAAGCAGTGCTTGTATATTTGAGGTATTTAAAGACATTTTTACATTCAAATAGAGATTATCATTAAATCTTTATTAGTCATAATACATATTATTCTCAAGGTACTTTTCTTGAGCAATGCAAGTAACAGAAATAAAATTAGGCATATTTTTTTATATGAATTCAATCTGCTCTGTTTAGGCATGAATGCTGTGCCTAGCAACACCTATTGTTAGAAGAAATTGGGCTCTAATTTTAGTAGATTTGTGTGGCGCCTCTTTTATTTACCTTTGGGTGCGTTTATCTTATTTTTAGGGTCGCAAAATTCATATAGGTTTAGTTAAGCACAGGGTTTAGATTAAGTTATTTTCTCAATTGATTTTATTCTTAGTGGCTAGGAAGGTACACCGATGAAGTGATAGACCCATCTTCAACCTTATAAAAGATCATGCCAAAGTGCATGTCCTCTTCCTTTGCTAGATTAATTCTGGAACTTATAACCATCCCATCTCGAAAGAGATTTTCATTGGTAAAAATCAGTCCAATTTTTTATCAATAAAGGTTTAACATTCCATGAATCAATTATTCAGAGCCATAATGCTCATGTCTCCAGGTGTAACGTTTGTTAGGATTGCCAGCATATTGAAGCACGATGTAGTGGGTACTTTGGTAAATGAGTGGTAGTAGTTCTGTTAATTGATGATTTAGGATTATCATTTGAAAAGATTCAAGGAAGATAATTTTTTGTTTTTTGCTGAGTGGTAATAATGTAAAGAGTTTAGGACATTTACTGTTTGAAGTGTAGCATGAATATCTTTCTGATTTTCATGAACTTTGTTAACATCATTCTGCAAATCGACAGAAGCTGGAGATGCATTTAAAAAAAGAATCTATTACTTTCCTTTGGTTGAATGGAACTTTCATAAAAAATTGATAATTTTTTTACAGTTAGGATTCGAAACCATATTGTATCAAAGTTTCAGGGGCACACACAAGAAGTTTGTGGTCTTAAATGGTCAGAATCGCATCAGAAACTTGCAAGTGGAGGAAATGATAATATACTTCATATTTGGGATGCTTCATTGATGTCATCATCAGGAGGCTCTAAGTATCTTCATCGTCTCGACCAGCATCAAGCAGCAGTGAAAGCTCTAGCATGGTGTCCTTATGCAGCTAATATTCTAGCTTCTGGAGGAGGCACAGCTGATCGATGTATAAAGCTCTGGAATACACAATCTGGCCAATGTATTACTAGTTTGGACACGGAATCTCAGGCAAGTACCTATATAAGTGCATTTCCTACAAGTACTAGGCCAAGCTGATGAACGAGACACCTGCATGAGTGCATAATTTTATAGTTCGTTAATGGTGGCTCAACTTAAACATGAAATTGTAATCTACACTAGGCAAGGTGTTTAGTTTTGGAACTACTAGACTTGTATCACTTTGCTCTAAATGCCTACTTTTTATTTTATTTATGTTTTTACATCTAAATTTCATCCAACTCACTCCAATTTTTCAACTGATCTGCCATTCCAGGTCTGTGCACTGCAATGGAATAGACACTACAAAGAGTTACTAAGTAGTCATGGATACAGTAAGAACCAGCTGTGTCTTTGGAAATACCCATCTATGTGTAAGGTTGCAGAACTTAATGGGCACACCCAACGTGTTCTCCACCTTGCTCAGGTTTCTCAGTAATTATCTCAGTTTACATCTTATTCATGCTCACTTGATTGCTGCTAGATATTTTATACTCCTTGTTGGGATCAAATGCTTATTTAATTTGCATTCAACATGATTGCAGGATTTCATCACTATCTAATTAAAAAGTAATAAGTCCTACCAGTTGATTAGGTTCAATCTGGAACTAAGTTTAATATGCTATCAGAAAATTAAGTAGGGATGCTGTAATAATGAGTATTTAAAGTTTAGTATGCCTCTACGAATTTATTTTTGGAGATCAAATTTGTTTTAGTACTTCTTAGTTCTTATTCTCTAGACAAATGTCAATGGCAGAATCCAGATGGCACCACTGTTGCATCAGCTGCTGCAGATGAGACGCTTCGTTTCTGGAAGGTATTTGGTAATTCAGCAACAAGCAATTCAAAAAATAGGAGAGATGGAGGTTCACTGTATCTAAGAAGTAATATTAGGTAACATAAGGTTTTTTTGGGGGATTCAAGAAGAAATGCCAATCAAAATTGGCATTGTCCCAAGCAGTCATTTCTATGTACATGCTGTCTGTATATTGTATATACCTGGTCTTTGTAACCATAATAGGCAAAAAAAAAAAACACTCGTGACCGTTGAACTACGAGCATTATGCATATTTATTCTTTTGGGATCATGGAGCACTTCGCATATTTTTATTCCTTTGCAATTTGGGAAATATGTTCAGAGATATGAACTTGCGTTCAAAATTTTTCAAAAGACATCTAGAAAGAGGTTAATAAAGACTTCAGTGCTCGAGTGATGCTTCCGGATTTATTGTTGCTTTTTCTCCGATAATGTCACACTATGCATTCCTAAAAAGAATTTATTTTTGAATCTTTCACATAAAATCAACTTTTTGGCATGTAGGAGAGCATATCAATCAATTATGCTATATGAAAAATGTTAGAAAATGCCACCTTAGATTTCCAACTAGCGTTTTTACCATCTTCTGCAAGGCCTTTCAGAAAATTACTTTGAATATTTATATTAAAATAGTATGACAAACCTTTTTGCATTTTTTTACATTCGCCTTTTGCTAAAAGGAAGCACCGGCAAATCATGAAATGAAGAACAACCAAAAAGAAAAAGCAAGGAATGAGAAGGATAACATAAAGGTTGAAGGGAAGGGAGTGGGAGAAAGGAAACAAGTTGGGACGAGGGGAATGGCAAAAGAGGCAGCAAGAGGACAAAATAACAGCTTAATACTTGCAAAAGGAAACAATAGTTCAAATAAGGATAATAGCCTCAAGAAAGATGAATTCCTCTATGACCTTGAAGGATCCTTCTAAAATATTCAAAATCCTTTTTAATATTGAATACAACCCTTATGCCTATGAATGGGTAGTAGTTTGGGATTGAGATTGAGGATGGCAAGATAGATTGTTGTTTTGACTCTTCTCTTTTAGAGTATTGAAATTGAAGCTCTTCTAATTGTCTTATGTTCTTGATGATCTTAATTGTCTTATGTTCTTGATGATCTCATCTTTGAAGTTTTGTAGGTGCCAAATGAAAGTTTGAACCATGACCAAAGCCTTAAAATCTATGTCTCCTATTCAACTATGAGATTTTTTGATTATGACATAGGGGGCAAGTTTTAGATCAAGAGCCATTCATTTAGTTTTGAAAATATTATAGGTAATGATTCTTGTGTTTAACAAACCTGAATTGATTGTAGTGCCCCTTTGATCCTTAATATTTGCTTCCCTTTAATTCCTTGTGGTTGTTTTTCAAAGCACAATTGAAGTTCATTTTGAATTGTTAGAGCATGCATATTTGTTGTTCATACAAGGATTTGTTGCATCATGCACATTTGCATATTGTTGCATTACATAATTGTGCACATGCTCATGCTTATTATCATGCATAATTGAGGACATGTTTGCACATTCTTGCTTAGCTTGAGTTCACTTAAAGGAGCTTTAGTCCTAGTTTTGTCGAGTCTAGTTGAGCTCTAGTTGAGTCTTAGTTTGCTTTTTAGCTTTTTGCTATTATTAGGGCTAGTGCTTTCTATAAAAACAATTCATCTATGCATTGTAATTAATCCTATTGTAATCCCTATTGATTTTGTGCAATTAATACATAATTATCAAGTTGTGTTGCACAAATTATCTTGGTTGATTTCTTTTTGTGATAGGTGGTAGGGAGGGAGGGGTGGGCGGGTGTGTAGAATCACATCTTGCCCTAGCTCTTGCCTAAATTGAAAACCAATTCTAATGATGGATTTTGTAATTCACACCCACAACTATCACACTTGGAAAGGGAGATGACTAGATTGCTTTGATCCAATGGTTTATTGTCTTGTCTCGATGAAACCTCTCGAGATTCTTTAGTGTAGGGACAAGATGAGTGAGGCTATGAGTTTGATTGGCCTACATATTTCAAACACTCTAGTTCCATATTGATTCTTGCACCACTCATAGGGCTATGTGGGTCAAGCTTCAGGACATCTTTGGGGGCATCAATGAGTTATGTACATTTCAACTTGAGATAGATTTGACATCATTGACACCTTAATCATTTCCCTCCATTGAGGACATTCTGGAGGAGTTAAATCCATCACACCACTTTTGCAAGGTTGTGGTAAGGGTAAGGCAGACAAAGAGTGTCTTTCTATTTCTGTTGAAGCTTTCAGGACCTTTCCATTTCTTTGATTCATCATTTCATTCCACCATGGATGCCTTGGGAGATGCCCACACTATGCCTTTATTTGAGGCGTTTTATGAGTGCTTGACAAGAGTGACCAAGTTGACACAGTTGGATTTAGTTTTTGGTTCCAAATTTCAAGCACTGGTTTCTTAGTCATCCATAGTAAAATAGAAGCTGAAGTAGAAGTAGAAAAACATAGGGGCTCACAATCTACTTAGCTAGTTTTGGAGTCTCATGGACATGGTTTAGATTCTTCAACCTCTTTCAAGAGGTCTTTATCCAACAAGGACAAGCTGAAGTGTGCATATTGCACCAAGACATGGCATCATGAGCATTGCTGTTATGTGAAGCAAGTTGATGAGTTGAAAGATCTTTTTTGGAAGAATTATATTCAACTGTTTTCATTTAGTGGATTCTCTTCTACCACACCAAGACCTACACATTGTAGGTCAACTTTAATGACAACTGTTGAAGACAAGATGAAAGACTATGCTCTCTTTGAATCAACACAAACTCATTTTAACATGCGGCTTTTTGACTCGTGAGCTTCTCATCATATGAGATTATCTAAGGGCATGTTCTCTTCTTTTGAGCATTGTACTTTTCCACATATTTTGATGGGTAATAACACTTTTATGAGTGTTACTAAGGGTAATTCTATTGATGTTGACAATGACACATTTAATTATGTTCATTGCTCCCTTCACTATCTTCCAAGCTCCTTTTCCATCTACAAAATTACTCATAATGAGAAGAGCTAGATACTTGAGTTCATCCTTGATTCATTGCTCATCAAAGATCAACGTAGTAGAGAGACCATTGTAGTGGGTAGAGTTGACCATGCATCATTGCTACGAGTTCTCTCATTTTGCTTCCATTGAGCGTGTGATTACTTTGATTGATTACAGCTCTCATGCATCTAGAGTGATCACATATACGAGGAGAGGTTTTGTCACTTGAACCTGTTTGTGCTTTTGTCATCCGCAACAGTTCCTAAGACTTATGTTATTCCTTCACCTCCTGCTTCTTCAGAGACCAGTTCAGTTCATCAGGATGGTTGTTTCCTTTTTGCAGGGTGGAATGAGTACTTGTTGGATGTTGCAACACTATTTCTTAACATCACATACTCCATACATTGAAAAGTTATTTAATACATCACACACTTCAAACAATAGGGACATTCACAAGGATATTTATTTCCTATTTGATGGTAGTTTGAGCATTCTTGTCATCCCATCTTTAGTGCCACTAGAAGTTGTTCATCAGGTTTCTTCACAATTGTTTAAATTTGCTTCAATTGATTTGACATCTTTTGATTTAGACATGTGGACAATTGAGAAGTCTTCCTTGGCACATATCATGAGACTATTCCATTCATCTTCTTTCATGGAGTTGCTTCTACTTTGGCCATTGGATGTGTTTCTTCCTAAGGGGAGGAATGTGGTTTGTCACCCTTTGATCTTCATCAACATTCGCCTCGAGTCTATATCTTCAACATTGTAGCTTCTTTACTTTGGGCAAATACATTTTTTGTTTATTTTTTTCCTATGGGGGGTATCTTGATTGTATTGATGTGATTTATTCAATACTTTGGGAGACATGTGGAGTCCTTAATGCTTAGCCACATGCACTCTTTTTAATTTTATTTTCTCTCTTTTGGAGGGAGTTTTCTCCTATTGGGTTTTTCCCCTTTTCTGCAATTGTGAGAGATTGAATTGGTTTGTACATGGGTACCTAATCATGCCTTGTTGTTAGGACCCATTCATTCTTGCATTTCACGCTTAAAGATTTTTGCTTCACTTGCGGGGGGTGGGTGGGGTGGTGGTGGTATGTCTTAGAGCATGCATATTTTTTGTTCACACACCCTCCCACACACATATTTGTTGCATCATGTACATTTGCATATTGTTCCATTACATAATTGTGCACATGCTCATGCATTATTGAGCACAGGTTTGCATAGGCATGCCTATCTTAAGTTCACTCAGGGGGGCTCTTGCTGAGCCTAATTTAGCCTAGTTGAGTCTAGTTGAGCTCTAGGTGATCTTTTTTTTTAAATAATTCTATTATTAGGGCTAGTGCTTTCTTTAAAAGCAATTCATATGTGCATTGCAATTAATCTCATTGTAATCCCAATTCTTTTTTTGAAATCAATACAAAATCCTTAAGTTGTTTGAGCAATTTGTCTTGCTTGATTTCTCTTTGTGAGAGGTGGTATGCTTGTAGATAATTCTTGACTTGTGGGTTGAAATCACCATCAACTTTTACATGAACCACTTTTGAGAGTGGTTTCTAACCTATTTTTCCTTGATTTTCTACTTTAGGTTTGCTTTTATTGAAAACAACTTTGAGATTTCATAGTTTTTGAAGAAGACGATTGGTCTCGTCCTTGTGAGAATGGTCAACATCTATTAGAAACATTTAAATGAACCTTTTGGATTTTTTAAAAATGCTCTGAATTGAAAATCTTATCTTGACACACTATCCATAAAAAAGACTAATTAGTCTAGCATTTTGAGCTCTAGAGTTTATTCCATGGGGAAGGATTTGAAATAATATCCAAATTATAAAGAACCTGCCTACTTTCACAAAATTAATACCTTTGCCTCCTCAAGCCTAACTTAGAGAGACCTTTGTGTGTTGCTCTACACAAGTTTGAAGTTTTAAGTAAGATGTTAATTTTCCTTTTCTCATATTGATTCTCCATAGAATTGGAGAAAGCCTTCCAAATTCTCTTAAAACCATTTGAATTCAACTTCTTTTTTTGTTATGCTAGAGGTATTTCCATGACCTAGCCCAATGCCAACCTGCCTTACCTTGGACTTACTTGCTAGCAAGTTGGGGTCGCCTTACCTTGGACTTACTTGCTACCAAGTTGGGGTTGGGAAGGGGTGAGTTGAGGCGAGACTAATCGTTTGGGGATGTACCAAGCCGCCTATACACCGTGTACATCGAGTGAGTTCAGATTTTGGAGTCGAACTCAAGACCACTCGAGAGCAAACCCAAGACCCAAGCCAACTCCGCTTCTTTACTCTATAATATCTAACTTTATTACCCCTAGCTCTCTCACTTGATTTTGTCCAGCTTTAAAAACTTGGACCTATCCAAGTGGCTTCTCTAGAAGCTAAGCATCCTTTTAAAAGTCATTCTTTTTCCATCATGAACATTCCAAAAGACACATCTAGAATAAGGTCTCTAATAGTTTTCATACTCTTCCCAAATAGTAGATCCCTTAGGGAGATCCATGATGGAAAGGAGGAAGTTTGTCTCTTTTCGAGCCAAGTATTTTTCTATGAATTTATTGGTTCAGTCTCTATCATCCAAAAATCTCTAAACAACTTTAGCTATTATAGCTAATTAAATTTTTTTAATGTGTCTTAAGATCCACTTCACCTCTACTTTGTATTGCCATACTTTTTCTTAAGTGGTCAACTGGAATTTGAGGTGCGTACTCGTCCCTTGTACTTCAAGATACCACCTTTTGGCACTATATTCATAGCGAATTTTGGTAGGATTCATTACCACGTGTTATTATTATATGCAACAAAGATACTACAGGTAAATAACATTATACTTCTTCAAATGCTATTCATGTTGCAAAGATAGTAGTGATAGTAGAAAAGAGAGTTAAATACTCAATGAAGACAGGGATGAGGCTGTGCAGAATAACACACCATCCTATAATTTAACGCAAAGTTTATGTTGTAGGCACCTAGATGGTGCTGAGCTCAAATATTCTACAATATTTCCTCATAAACCAATTCAATGACCCTACTTCCCATGCATGAATAAGTCATTATAAATATTAAAATAATAAAAAAGGATACAACTATGGGAAAATGAGTACTAAGAATTATTATGAAGAGCTAACATGTAAAGGATCTATGAAGAGGCATAAAGAGAAGAATGCAAGATAAAGACACCTAGGTTAAAAGTGTAATAGCTAGTACAAAATTTGAGTGGAAGGGAAAGAAGTACACGAATTATATCAAATGACATGAAAATAAAGGAATAAGGAATACATATAAATGTATGAAATGATGCACTCATTTGAAATAACATAAATTACATACACGTATTGAGTTGGGTTCATTTAATTGCTCTACACTTGATATTGTATGCATTTACAAAATAAAGGATCCTTTAGTAATGTCAAGTGGTTATGATCTAATGCATCACAAATTTGGGTTTGGAACCCACCACTAGTTGTGTAATGTGTGACAGTTATTGAAAAGGGATCTACTAGGGAAAAAATTGTCCGCATCAAAGTATATGTGGATACTTCTCATTGTGTCATATAAATTATTCACATCATGGATTTTGTTTCATTATTTTTTATATTGATTATGATATTGTGATATGGTGACACATTTCTTCACTAGTTATATTGATTATAATGATATTATTTGATGTTAGGTTGATGTAACATCGCAGTGTTGGTTAGATGATGATTGCATGTTCGTGTAGTGGGGAAAATGAGGACGATTTCTTTGAGGTATACATTAGTTGGTAGCTCTTGATTGTATAGCATGAGCTCTTTTTGTTATAAAACTTTTAAGGAAGAAATGTAACATGTGACATGAGTAGAAGTGGTGATGTGTTTTTCATGGTCTTAGTAATCACTAGAGGTGGTAAAAATAAATGATTTTATTAGGTCACATCTCTATCTTATTTTTGGTATGTGGCAATTGATCATGCTATGAGATTTAAAGTGTTGTGACTTAGAAAGTCGCATTCCTCCCAAATCAATTAATGGGGAATTGCAAGGGAGTAGAGTTCCTCTTGCAAGGCCTGGAGGGCCTATCCCTTAGATAGGAGCCTGAGGGTAGAGCCCACGATAAGCATTGCCCCTAGTTAAGGGTTTGGGGGTAGTGATTTTGAAGAAACAAATGTTCATTATTTAATAAAGGACTTCATTGTTAGTTTGGTATATAACCTTGTTGGTGTATTAAGGCATTTTACCTTGGTTAATTTACACCTAGGTATTAAATACACTTTACTTAAGGAATGCCATAAGAATAGTTAGAGCATTTCCATTTTAGGTGGACTTGTCATGTTATTCTTTTATCACATCCACTTATAGTGGATCAACTTTTCCACTTTGGAGGACGATACACCTTAGGTGGCTGATCCACCTTTTGTGGTGTTATCACATTATCACCTATCCACCTTTAGTGAAGTGATTGATTTTCTTGTTAGTTATCATGCAATGAGACAAAGACACTTGTAATTGTCTCATTCACTCATTTGTATTCATCTTGGATATATAACCAAGGGGCCTCATATGTAATATTCATTCTAGTTGAGTCAATCCAGTTTATCCATGCTATCGCATTCTTGGCGAGAATACAATTTATTCTTGCCATATTAATTCTCTCTTGTTATTGTGCTTTCCATTTGGCTTTTACATCTTGGGTGGTAATCTCCATAGTCAAATCTTACATGGTACCAAAGCTTTTTGAGTACCACTAGATAGTCTTTTAAGAGATTTGAGTGCATATTTTGGTGGATTCCTCTTTGTGGCTTTCGATTGTAGGGCAAATTTGGAGCTTGTTGGTGCAAATCAGAGGTTGGCATCGCATTGAGGAGGTCTAAATACCCCAAGATCAAAATTTGTTTTATCCAAATTGGAATTTGAAGGCTAAATCTATAGCCATTTTAAGTTTGGAGGTACAATAGTGATTTAGATGTTATAATTACATAGATGATTTTCAAACAAAAATATCTTAGTTATCTGAACTCATTTTTCAAGCAATTTTTTTATTATTTTAGGCACAATTTCGGTCACTACACATTGGTGCAGGTGGTTTTTGATTTCAATGTCTATTTTTTTGGAAAGTCACATAATTTTGCTTTTGCAACTTCCAAAACCTTGTTTGGGTTCATATGAACTCCTTTTCAGGTGCCATATTTTTGAAAGTGCATTGTTTTTGTGTTTTACAATGGTACTATCGGTTTATAGTGATTGTGATAAGAGATTGTACTTTCAAAATTTGTCTTATTCTTGCAATTATATTGCATAGACATTAGTTTGGTCTTTTGAATAGTGATGTAAGTCTCTTATAGCCTAATTGTGATAATTGTACTCATTGAAATGGAAAGTTCAAGAAAGAAAAAAAATTAAACTTTTTTTTTTATCAGTGATATGGATATTTTTATTAATGTTGTAATAGAAATTACATCAGAATTCCAAAATGCCATATTGTTCTTTGGCCCCTCTTCCATCTACAAAACCATAATTCTTAGTACATATCCTTGTCTAAACACTACTTCTTACCATATACATGATAAACCATGATTTACGGTCAAAATGAGATACACCCAAATACTAGCTATGTCCTTGATTGAGTACATTATGCCCATACTATCACAAAATGGGACATCTATGATAAACACAGTCCTACTCACTACCCTGAAGCAAAAGAAACTTCACACCTGCATTTCTCCTTCAAAAGTTTGAGCATGACCTCCTTGCTTTTGTTTGGGATGAACATACCACCATGTGTGTCCAGTCTTTATTTATTGGGCCTCCTTTCTGCCAACTGGTTCTTTGATTCCTTTAGCTTTCACTTCTCCCTTCTTTCTGCCCCTATTTTCCACTTTCGGTTCCTCCTCGTCCTCCATAGTTTTCAACAACATCAATAGCTCTTCTGGTGCAGGGGCACCCCATTGGGATCATGCCTCCATGAGGAAAAGTTGGGTTTTTAATTTTTTTTTCATGTTTTATGTCAAACAAGGTCTAATAAGGTCCTATGGAGCATCTTTGAATGTTTCATGTTCAGTCTATGCATTAGGACGTTGTTTTGAGCCCTTAAGGCAAAATTGTCAACAAATTGCCAATGTTGGCATAAGAGGACAAAAAATTGTAAACATGCCTCCCATGGAATTTCAATGATGTAATAAGTCTTATTTTGTCTCTTTTATCACGTCTAGGATGATAGCAAGTGACTTAGGGCCATTGAGTCAAGTTTGGTTAAAGTTGTCAAAACCTTGCAAAAGTTGCTCTGCAACTTTGCAACTTTGTAATCCAAAAAAGGTGCAAAGAAGGAACCAAGGGCCACTTGGTTCAAAAGTTAGTTAAAATTAGTTGTAACTAATGAGAAATATTGTAAAATACCTTTGGAGGTCGAATGTGTGTGTGTGTGTGGAATCATTTGGTAACTTTTGGAAGCAAGAAGCAATATAAATCTCTATTTTTTCTCTCCAAATTTTCCTATGTAATTCATTGTTTCCAGCCTCTCTACGATTTTTTTTTATGGTAACTTTGTGCCATGAAATTGACCTTGTGTGATAGATACCCGAGTTAAATTTCAAATGTATTTGGTTTTATGATTTTCCATTAAGTTTTGTGGGTTTTATAAGCAATTTTCTAAAACTGCCCGTGTAAACCTAGGTTCAAGGGTTTGATAGAGTAAAATGAGCATGTACGCCATTCCACCCATTGTATCTTTCTGTAACTTTGTGGAATGGATCAATAATTTGTAAAATTTATGTTTGTATGATTGGAAAAAGTAGGGAAGATTTGGTATTTTGGAGGTGATGCCCTAGTTGAAGAATGTGCATTATTTTTGTGTTTTAGAGGAATTTCTCTCTTCTTAGAACTTGTAAAACCTTGTAGTGATCAATAATGGAATTAAACCAATTTTTCTATGTATCCATTTGAGTATACTTTCATTTTCTTCAAGTCTCATCGATTTTCATGGAGAATTAAATAAGTTATGGTCATTTTTGTCAAGGCATCCTGTTCAGAAAATGTTCTTCCAAAAGTTGCAGTCAGTAAACATGTTAGTATAATTATATGCGGGCTAGTAAAAACTTGTAAATTTGTGAGTATAAATATAATTATGTTACCAACAAACTTTATTCCTTGCAGAAAAAAATGTTGTGATGTTTGAGGGGTCAAACAATTCAATTTTAAAAAACTGCCCTACTATTTCTTGTGTGAGTTCCTATCACTACTACGACATGAAGGTTGTAGAAAGTCTGTCTCTTTATCATCTTCCCACCCTCCTTTGGCCTCTTCTATTCTATTTTTCCTTGTATCATTATAATTGGAGGGTGTCATCAATAGTCTTTTAGAGGGAATCCTTGGTGGCACCATCATCGATTTCCAGATTTGCATTGTTATCATGTTGTATTCTCTTGAATGAGCTATGTTGTATATGCGCTAATATAAAGTGCCATCCTTTTTTGTACTTATTCATTGATGACATATTTGATGTAATTCTCATGTACTCAGTAAATTAGGAATTATCTTGTGAGACTTAATACATGTCTCCAATCGAGATTAGAATGTACCAATATGCCATTGGCGAGTATCTAGTTGATGCTTATATAGGTATATCCACGCCTGATCTTCATCATATTGGAGTTGGTGATTCATCAATCATTCTTCATCGACGATGGTATCTAATTTTGTTACACTTTGATATTCTTGGTGCAACATTGACTCTATTTCTTCCTATGGAAGAGTGTTTCCCGTCATCTTAGACCATCTTTGTAGAATATTCTACATTGAGCGGGGGGAGGGGGGGCTACATTGTCTCTATTCTTCNCTCTTTTATGGGGGATACTTTTTCCTCATATGAGGTTTTGTTCTTCTCATTGAGAGAATTGTGTGTTTTCACCTCTCTTTGGGGGGGGGAGGGGAGGGGTGTTTTCATTTGTGTGGTTTTCTCCCTTTCTCTGTTTTTGAGAGATTGCATTGTATTTATACATGAGTACCTAACATGACCTAGTTGTCAAGACCCATATTTCATTGTAGCTTTTGTACATTTTCCTAATTTCCACTTAAGGAGGGGTGTTGGTGTAATTAAGGAATTTTACCTTGGTTAACTCACACCTAGGTACTAATTATACTTTACTTAAACTTAGGGACTTTCATAGGAGTAATTGGAACATTTCTGTTGAGTGTTGCTTTAACACAAGCCAACTTGCTAGGATCTCAAGATTCAATTTCCTCTCTTTAAAGAATAACGGGGTTATTCCCAAGGTTCTTCGAGGTCGGGTCACAACCTGCTTGGTTACTCAGTGGAAGATAAATGTGATTATTCACGAGGAGGCCTTTGCTGGTTCGTTCAAGACATCAAACTGCAAAACACTTTAGTTCTTTTTTGGTATTTTTCATTTTAACAAATATGGGTGTTGTAAATAAAATGCAATTTTGTATTTTCAAGATGTTAGGTTTTTAGAATTTAAAAGACAGAAGAGAGCAGAGTAATGAGAAATAAGCAAATGACTGAAAATGAAATCCTACGGACATAAACCGTTTGTAAACCCTTCCTTAGGAATTAAATGATGGGAGAGATTTGGAGTAGACCCACAAAGCATAAATCAGACCAAGTCACAATTCACTACCCCACGGGTGCAAGCGTTTGGAGAGAAGACGTATTCACTCGTGCAAGATATTCAAAATCGATCAAATCGTGAAGCCACCAAGATGTGCGCACCCACAAGACAGATTTATCGTTAAGCCCAAAGATGATCTCTTCCACACATTCATCACAACAAGGTAAAGCAAACAACGACAAAATCCAATTAAAGAAACGCAAATTTGAAGCACAATAAACAAGAGGCTCTCTAAAAATAATAAATAATGCAAGCATACATTCAATAATTTTGCATAGGTAGCAACAATTCACACACCATGAATGAAGCACCAAATGTATGTCTTTATTGTATTAAGAACTCGACCCTTTTACATTGATTTGTGATTACAATATATAGAGTTTGATCCACAACTCTGAATTTTGAATTTAGGGCATCAGAGAGAAAAAATAAATTAAACTAAAACTTTGCTGAAAGGGAAACTACTCTTAACTGATACTAGATAACTTGCATGGATTCTTGAATCCATTTACAATCAGTTTGTCCATGCAAGGAGGGTCAAACTCGCCAAGAAGAAAAGAGAAAAGAAGTAGGGTTTATTCTGAAAACTTGGAGTCTTCTTCTTGTTTCTTGGATTTTCCTTGGATTCTTCATCTGGAGGCTCTTCTGGCGGTGGAGACTGGTAAGAGACCCTTAGTCCCTTCGAAATGAACTCAAGCTAACCATCAATCTGATCTGGAGTTCAAATGGTGTGGAAAAATGTGATCTCGCTGAAAACACCTAGATTTTTTGGACCTCGACCTCAACTCCAAAACTTTTAATGCCCCAAAATTTCATAAGTATTTTTCTAGTCCAAAGTTCGGACTTGTCAGAGGCCGAAAAGGCCGAAAAACTTGGAGGGCCGAAAGGCCGAATATTTCAGAAGGTCAAAAGGCCAAAGATTTCAGAAGGCCGAAAGGCCGAAGAGCTTGGAAAGCCGAAAGGATGAAAAACTATTCTGCTTGCGGGGTCGAAAGGCTGAAAGACTAGAATTTTGCATGTCTTGCAGGGGCCAAAAGGCTGAAAGGCCAAAACTTTCCTTAGGAAATTTTGTTAAGTGTTGGAGATTGCTTCTTCAAAACTGCTTTATGGTCCAAGGAATTAGTCTGGGAAGACTTCTGGGTGTGCGTCTCGGAGCCTCTGTATGACCCCATGAACTTCCTCGTAGTTTATCTTCTTCCTTTTTACCTTGTTGACCTTTCATTCTTGCTTTTCTTTGAAGGTAGTTAGGTTGGAAGCAAAGAACTGGATTTCCTCTACATGGTTTGTCATCTGTGTCATCTCTTCTTTTGAATGAAATAATTGCTACAATTCTTCCTTAGTTTCTACGCTTGCCATAATGTCCTTTAATTGTTGGACCACTTCTTTAGATGGCCATAAGATGTGCTTAGCTTTGTCCCGGTAAAAATCAAGGCCGATCCCTGTGAAGAAAGCATCTATTTCTTCCACCCATTTCGAGACTTCTTTCTATTTCTCTAATATGGAGGCTTGACATTTTTCATAAACGCTGATTATCTTGGTCATGCGCTTGATCCAAGTCTCAAAAATGTCTAGCTCCTCACCTTCATATATCTTTACTAGAATTTGGAAGCGTTGTTTCTTAATGATCTGTAAATATTGGAGGGCAGCTCACTATTTGCTTGTCTTAAAATCCAGGCCACCCTCATATGTCATCAAATCATTCAAATTTGTAGCCTTTATTAGAGTAACCCTATACGGTTTGAATATTTGCTTGATGGCACCTTCCTTGTACTGCTCAAAATCTTCCTTCCAATCTGCACTTGCTTTGATGAAGGATGGGGTTAAACCTGCCGACAAGTCTGGGGTGTTTCTCTTATCTAACATTGCCTGTAATGAGGCCTATGGGCAGTTGGGGTCAATAGGACCAGCCATTTTGTGAATGAATTTCTTCAAGGCTTCATTTTGTTCCGTCAAGGTTTTTATGGTCTCCTCATCCTTACTCATGAAACCCAGGGCATGTTTAAGCCCTAAGGCTGCTAGTGTCTTTCTCCCTTCCCTGGTGGGTTCTCCCAAATCTACCTCCTCAAATGTGTAGTCTTCCGAAGTTTCTTGCATTTGAGAGGTGCTAGCAGAAGAGACTGCAACTTGTGCCTTCTAGCGCCCCCTAGTGTCTTGAGTGATATAGGACATTGTCCACGCTGGTAATGTGATCTTCGTTTGATGAAAAGATTTCCCTAAGGATGCCATATCTGTATTTTCCCCTTCATCATCATCTGTATAAGTTCTTCTCCTTAACTGGATTTCTTTAGTAAACCATATAGGCTTACTAAATGCGGTGACCAGCTCATATGGGGTAACTTGAAGAACTGAATCCAAATTTTGAGACCCTGGAGTCACCTCTTTATTTGGCCCTTCTTCTTGTTCATGTCTCTTTTCCCCTTCATTCCTTTCTCCTAGGTGTTCTTCTTCCTTCTCCCTTTCCTCTTCTGCCTTGTCTCCCTCCTCCATTGCCTCATCTTGTTTTTCCTAGCCTTTGTCTTCCTCTCCTGAGGAACTAACCGAGGCTTCAATATTGAGACCTGTCATGACCTTTAAGGTGGTTTGGAAAAGTGACACAACCTCTACAGTTGTTGATCCTCCAGGGGTCAGGATGTGGCAAGTCAAAGGGCTTGATGATGGTCGAGTAAGTGTTAGGAGATTTGGGATTAGAAGTGGAAGAGTAGTTGGTGGAGTTTGGAGAAATGGTGGTGGAGTAGGAATAGGAGGTGGAAGAGCAGTTGGTGGAGTAGGAATGTGAAGGGGCATTGTAACAGTATTGGTTTATGTTGTAGGCTCATTAGTAGTCACCCCTTGGGTGATTGGAGACTCTTGATTCCCAAGCCCTCGATCTGCTTTAGAGCTCTCTCCCACTATGGGTATATTTGGCTTTGGATTAGTAAATTGAGTGGGAGGTGGAGTTAGGATTACCTATGGTTGAAAAAGAGAAGGACCACCTGCCTCATACCCAATTGCATAACCTAGGGTGTCCTGGCCTGGGTCCGAGAAACCTTCCAGACCCTCAAAGTCTAACATTTGGAACTCATCCGATCCCATAGCATCCAAGGGATTATCTGGCTCTTTGGGATCCTCTTGGTGTTTCTTTCTAGTCTCCTTTTCTGAGACCTCGTCCTTTTAACTAGAGGGACCTCTTCCTCTTCCTCTTCTTGTAGGTCATCCTGTATAGTTTCTAATTGCGGAGACGTAAAAGCTTTCTTCCTCTTATATGTCTTCTTCCCCTTTCCGGTGGCAGGAGGAGATTGTCCAGAAGTGGAGGGTCCTTCATCCAGTGAAATCTGTGTTGGCCCTATGGGAGGATCTATTTTCTCGGTCATTCTTGTCTTACGAGACTTGGGCCTTGGGTTTGACCCATACTCTACTGCATGTTCATGGCCGTATACCATGCTTGGCTTCTGCAGTGGTGCCTTCTTGTACTGCGGCAATGTACTTTTCTCTCCACGTTGTTTATCCGCTTGCTTGGATGGATCCATCAATGTTTTCACAGGTATTGTGCTCATCTTTTAGGGCCTCTTAATCCATTCCCCTATTGTTCTCATCACATGCCTTGCCCATAAATCAATGTCATAATTTTCATCCTTATCAACCTCTGCATTCATGATAGGCCTGTCATATATCTTGTCATCTATATAAATGGCCTCCAAGACCTCATCTGAATCATGCTCCCAAACTTTTGGGGGAATAGGAGTCTTCATGACTTTCTTGGCCAGGGTGAGTCATTCTACAATAATCCTGGATCCTGACCTCATGGTCATCTACACAGTTCATCCAATGATCCTCCAAGTGTGGTTCATGAAGGTAGAACTTGCCAATAATGTGGCAGTAAGTGCCTATAGGGTCAAAATGAGGCCACACTATCTTGTAAAGTTGTAGGGGACAATCATCCCATTCAAAGGCCAAAGATTTACAGACCTTCATATCATATAGGGTATATGGTCCCAGTGAGATGGGAAAATCCCAACAATGCTTCTTCTTGTTTTTTATGTGTTCATATGCATCTGCAAGTTTCCGAGCCATCTCCAAAATGATTATCCAGTCAGATGGATATCTGGGAAACTTCTTTGGTTTCAAAGTTGATCCTACTATCTGAATGCAAGTGAATGTTTTGAATTGTATGTAATAAGCCCCTATGGCCCTCACCTTGGCGACTACTTCTTCTAACATCCTTTTTGCAAAATCACCCTCAATGGATCAGATGATTGCAAAAATGAAGTTGTCGTTGACTATCCTGTAGTCTGGGTTATCTTCTAACATTTTTGCCCTTTTCTGTAGTTGGGGGTACACGATGTGAGGCCATGCATTGGGATCGTTTAGGTTTCCCCTCTTGATGAGTCCTGGGTAATCTGCCCATGCTGCCAATAGGTATAATGCATAGGTACTCATGTAAAACTTGGGGTTGTGTTTCACTGCCACCAGTTGTTCATCCAACTTGTCAGTGACGATGGTCCCCTAGTCGAGCCTAGCCCTGCGGCCTCTGAGTCTTTCTATCAAGAGAATCATCCAATTCTCTAGTTGGAATTATTGTGGTAACCCATATACTCGGGTTAGCATTGTTATGACTTCCTTGATATCATCTTTCATGTATCCTGTCCTTAAGTCTATCTTGTCCAGCTTATTTTTGGGGAGAGGTTGCTCGAGGAAGCGGTTATTGACTATTTCATAGGCCTCTTCCCCTTTGTTTGTGAACCACAAGTTTCCCTTCTCTATGAAAAAGTCATAGAACTTGTCTATGCCTTTGTGGAGGTGGAAGACATCCTCTATGACATCTGGCCTAATATCCAATACTACTTGGCCTTCTATATTTTGAACCACCCTTTTGTCAGAGTCATAATGGTTCACCAGGGTCATGATTAGTTCAAGTGAGGACATGACCACTGGGTGTGCTACTGCGCTGACCAGTCATGCTAATACCAGGGAGGTATTTTCCTCTGATCTCTTGACAGGTTGGGCACACCTTGTCAAGAATTCATCCCAATCTACATTCCCGATATTAGTATCGGTGATTTTAATATGCTTGTTGCCAATATTGGAAGGGGGAGTGTTCCCCTTGTATAGGTACTTCATGGGAGACACAGTCTTTTTCTCAGGCATTCCTGTAATAAAATATGCAAGTATCAATATCTTATTTGAAGAGAAAACTGAAAGAAAGCTGACTAATCTAAGAAAATAGACGAAAAAACTCTCTAAGCAGTGATGAATGCAGATTTTTGCACTTTCGTCCCTTTCGGGGTTTCGAGCGCCAAAAATGGGTTCGGAGGTCAAAAAGGCTAAAAGTGCAAAAACAACCACCGTTGACAAGCAAGCTTCGTTAGAATTTTCGGTATCCGAAAATGTGAAGGTTTTTGCGGACGCCAAAAATCCAAAATTGCGATGCTCAAAGACTGGGTTTTTGGGGATTCGGACTTGTGAGAATTTCGAACCTTTGGGAGGTCCAAAACGCTGAAAAGGCCAAATCTCCGAAATTGCAATGAATGAGACAGGGCTTTCGGGGATTCATAATTGTCAAAATTTTGGACCTTTCGTAGGTCCGAAATGCTGAAAAGGCCAAATCTCCAAAATGATGCAGACTACAACCACTCGGTTTTCGGCCTTTCGGAGGCCGAAAACCTGTGACAAAGGTCACGACCGAACGAAATCCTAACACAGAAAACTAGAAAGAGAAAACTTGACCTGACATGGATGGACTTCTTTCTAAAATTGAAGGTGCCAAAGGCCCTAAAAGACCAGGGAAAGGGAAATCCGCACGCCCTAGGCCTGATAAGCACTAGGAACAAAAACCCTAAAACCTAAACCGCGAAGAGGGAAAAAACCACGAGACAATGAAGAAGGAAACATACCTCGAAGGACCTAGGAGCGGGGGAGGATGACACAATAGAGCTTGGAGGCGTGGGGCAATCAGTCTCAAGGATCAAGGGAAAGAAACTAAGAAGTCGCAAGTTCTCGAGAAGACGGAGTCGAAGAAAAAAGTGAAAGTGATTTAGGTTAGGGCCTTTTGGGCAATTTATAACTCGCGCGACTTATGTAAGCATGTTTGATGTTTTGGGGGTTCAAAACACCGAAAGTCTGGGGGATAGACACCTTCGGCCTTTCGACGTTTCAGAGGCCGAAATACGGAAAGGGCCGACTTTTTAGCCTTTCGGCCATTACGACATTTTAGAGTACTATGGTCCTCTGAAAGGCCGAAAAAGGTGTCTTCTTTTGTTTTATCACGCTGACACCCTTTCTTTTGAGACTGATTGGGAGAGGACTCAACATAAGACCAAAAAAAACCGAAAGACAAAAAAAGGGGGTCCCCATGGTCAGAGGACCAAAAAATGGGGTGTGTTTTGTGGACCCACAACAAATAGCCCTGACAAAAGGAGAAATGACCAAGGTATTTCTTCATCATCAATACTCTTCCGAAATGTAGCTTGGCAGTAGAACAAAACCAAGAGGTGTTGGTGTTGACAATACTGCAATGACCTCCAATCTAAGGTTTTTCAGCTGGTTTCCCAATGTGTGTTCATGTGTATTCATTTCTTGACCTTTGATTGTGGTAACCAGAATGTTTGCCAGCTGCTCCCAACCTTTGCCAAGTAGACTAGGGTTTCCCAGAAAGATCTTTGCTGCCAGTCAGGTGCTCATAGCCTTGACAAAGTTTTCCCCAAATCCTAAGTATAACCTTTCTCTACTGCCGGTCAGGCGTTCATAGCCCCGATAGAGGTTTTCATAGTCACCCAAGTCCGTTTTATCTGCTAAGCTCTAGCTTTCTTGCTTTTGAGAGTTCTATCTTTGGCCAGTCCTTTATTTCTTTTGTGTTCTTTTGAAATGTGTCAAACCTTGAATGTTCGTGTACTCCATGTGTTCAGGTCCATAATAATTTTTCTTTTATATTTGATTTTATCCGAGAAACGATTAGGCTGTGTCACCCAGATCTCACACTTGTGACCTCTTTGGGGCACTTTTCTTTTGTGAGCTTCTTTTGCTCTTTGTTCAGTTTTTCTTTCTTTTGTTACTTCTTTTGCATTAAGTTCACACTTGGGTTCTGGGATCAGTGGGTACCCAAATATACACACTCATGCTGGTTTCAACTAAAAAATGCTCAAGGAACCAACGCTCTCGGGCATCATCTCTTAGTGTGTTCTGTGATAAGGATGACCAAGCTTTGAACTTCTTCTTGTCTGCCAGCGATCTAATTATCACCACTTTGCCTTTTGGGAGTGTCCTTCACGTTGCACGTATCTTTGGAGAATTTGGCTAAGAAATACCTCTGCTCTGATCTATGGACTACCTTGGAATGGATCCAAAACATACTGACCCAAAATGACAAAATGAGCACCGACCAAAGAGAGGAAAAAGGACTAACGGCGAGGGCGACGAAAAAAGAAAAAATAAAGGAAACAAAGAAGAAAAAAAGGGACTATGGTAAAAGGGATGGAAGGCAATCCCGCTTAGGATCCAAAGTAATGTTTGAGGAATTTCCCATTAATTGGCAATGGGGTCAACTCTCCATTCAAAGTGTTGATCCTAAAAGTGTTTTCCCCCAGGATCTCTGATATCTGATAAGGGCCTATCCACAGTCTTTGGAACTTGGTGTGGCTGCTCAAATTTTCTTTTGCCTTATCCCACATGAGGACAAGGTCAAAGATCCTGAAGGTTTTAATGGTATCTCCCAAAGCCAATGTTTGTTTCTCCTCTAGGTTAAGGAGATTCATGAGCCTGACTTGTACTCGATCTTCTCCTCCCACATATTGGTCCATGAATATGAGGACTGGGATCTTTAAGTTCATAGGGAAGAGAAGTTGTAAGCCATAGACCAGTTGGTATGGAGACATCCCCAGGGCATTTTTGATTTTTACACGATCAGTCCAAAGCGTATTTTAGCTACGTGTGCCAATCCCTGGGGTTGTCATCCAGGAGGTGTTTGATCACTGTTGTTAAGTTCTTGTTTGTAGATTCTACTATGCCATTTCCTTGTGGATAATAATTTGAAAAGAATTTGAGGATTACTTGGTTTTCAAAGGCCCATTGTGTGAGCGAGGCAGAAGAAAAAGTGGGAGCATTGTCACATACCAGATAGAATGACATCCCAAACCTGGTTATGATGCACTCCTCTAAGAATTTGGTCGTGACCTCCGTAGTACAATTCTTCAGTGCTTGGGCCTTCGTCCAGCATGTGCAGTAGTCAGTAGTTGTCAAAATAAACTTGTGTCCTGTAGAGGAAGGCGGGTTAATCACTCCAACAAAATCTAAGCCTCATTAGGCAAATGGGCATACCTTGTATACTATTTGTAAGGGCATTGTAGGGTATCTCTCTCTCATTGTGCTGGTTTGGCAAGTGTGTCAAGCTCTCACATGTTCCCCGGTGTCTCTAAATATTGTAGGCCAAAAATATCCCGACCTTAAGATTTGGTGAGAAGTTGCATTAGCTGACCCATGTCCCATTCCGTATTTGTCATGGAAATCTTCTAGGATTTGCTTTGCCTCGAGTCTGTCCAAGCACGTTAGGCATAGACCCTCATAATTGCGTTTATACAGTTGTCCATTCTTCAACATGTAGGAGCTTCTTTTGATTCTCAAGGCTCTTCTCTGGGAACCACTCATCTCCTCTGGGCAACGGTTTTGCAACAAATAATACACTATGTCTTAGTACCATACATCACTGATCACACCTTGATCAGTGTAGGTTTGGCATATCAGACCTTCTTTAGCCTTAGAGATCATCTTCGTCGGGCCTTGGCCCCTTACTAGTTTCTGTATGTGTATATTTTGTACCTGATAAGAAAGACACAACACCTCAATAGATCATTGCATTAGCTCAAAAAGGTTAGATAAGCATGTAAAACCAACTAATATTGACCTATTGTCTTCTAACTAAGAAAAGTGTGATCAGTAACATAATATCCCTCAGATTATGCTACCATCAGTGACATATACGACCTAGCATGAATGATTTTAATTTAAAACAAGCTAAATGATGAAAAAACATGCATTCTAGCTCTAAGAATGAAGATAAGAACAAAGCAAAAGCATGAAATATGAAGTGAAATATGAGTCTAAGATGAATCTAACAGCATAACATTGCATTTTTAATATGAGGTGAAGGCTTAGTTGCTCTAAAAAATGGCTTCTATTTATAGAGGAATGAGAGAGAGAGAGAGGGGAGACAAGGCTCATTAATGAGTTGAGGGCCTCATTAATGGTGATGTAAGAGCCATTAATTCCTTGGGCATTAATGAGGCATGGAGGAGACATAGGCTTAAGGCATTTTCATTAATGAGGCATTAATGAAAGCCTTAAAGAAGCATGGGGAGGGTGTAAGAGGATGGCTTGAGAAAGTGGACTTGAGAAAGTCAAGCTTGAGAAAGTGGACTTTCTCAAGTGGGTTGAGTTGCTAATCATTCCTTAATGGAATGTGACAACATTAGGAGGGGGGTTAAGGGTAGAATTGGGATTAGGATTAGATTAGCAAGGGTGAATGGGTTGAGAAGGGTTAGAACCCAGGGTAGAAGTGTTTGAGATAGGTTAGGTTGGGGTTTAGGGGAATATTAATTAAATGAATTAAACTTATTTAATTCATTCAAAAATAGGAATCTAATTATTTAAACAATTTAATTGGTTTTTAATAATTAGGGGACTATAGCCATTTTAATTAAATTAAATAGACTAGGGGAATGGGTTATTTTGCAAGTGGGTAATTGATTTAGGGATTTATTCAATTCCTTTATAATTAAATACTATAGCCATGTTTGAATTTGGTTTGATTTAATGGGTTTGAATTGATTTAAATTGTATGGCTATAATAGTTAATATAATTTAGTGATAAAAATCACCTAGGACATTAAATTGATTTAAAGAATTACGCCAAGCAGTAACATGGTCGTTTGGACATAATCGAGGGTATGATCACACTTAGGGAAAATAGGGTCCATAGTTGGAACAGACCAAATTTAGGTGGTTATATTTGCCCCTCTTTCAATTGATGTGCGAGCAACACATTGATTCAAAGAAAGCTTTTGATTTTGACTTCAGAAAGATTGAGAATTCCATTCTTGCTTGTCGAACGAAATGCTGATGAGATCAGTCTTGCACTTGATTGAACAAAACTAACAGAATTGATTTTGAACTTGGTTTTTGTCCAAAGATCAAATAAAATATTTTAAAGATACCAATTCTGAACTTGGTTGTCGTCCAAAAATCCAGTATGAAGCTGCCAGGAGCTTAATAAAAATCTTTTAAAATGAGGAAACATAAGATATCTAGCTTATGAGAACCAAAGCTTTCTATCCAACAGTTTCGACTTAGTCAAGGAAACTGTTATGCCCCTAGTTTGTTTGATAACGAAGTCATTTTTAATGCAGTTTTGAGCAAAAAATTAATTGATGATAGTGTGATCATGCCCCCTTGGGAACGAAATTGAAGGAAAAGAATAAATCCCTCAGTTGAAAGAACGTATCACTTTAGGGCAAGAAAGAATGGAGTACAAGAAGTGAGAAAAGAAGGTGTGTTTAAAAATAAACACACGATTACCAAGTTAATTATGTTTTAAAATGTGAGTTCGATTTTGTTCCCGATAGATCAGATATTTTGGGAACCATTGATATCAGTAATACAAATGATGTAATTAACTTGGGTTTAGAAGAATATAGAAATCATTTTTGAGCACAAAATTCCTTATGCTGTTATTCCTGTTATTAATGCACCATGCAATCTGTAAATGCAGCTATATGCAGACTCTTAGGACTTGTCACTGATTAGCAAATATTGTAACATGTTTATCAACATTGGGCGCTTTTTGGAATGGATACCACCTGATAGTACAACCATCACTAATACCCACTGATATTATGAAAGTATGAATACTATGTTTTTATTGAAATGTCAGAAATATACTTAGGCATCAAGGCATAGAAGCCAGGATAACAAAATAGTCACCTTCCTTTTAATATACCAGATTCTGATTAAGGAAAGATATTGGATTCACAATGACCTTGCAAATTCATATCCTTGGGTACATTATGATTCATATACCTTAGTGAGAACCTGGATCAGAAAATAGACAAGGAAATTGTTTCAACCTCACCGTAGTTTACACATAACGAAGATTGAGATATATGCGGCTATCCACCCAGAGTGGTAGCTCTTACCATAAACATCCAAGTTAGGTGAAAGTTATAGGATCATTTGGAACAATCACCATACATAGAAATTCAAGAAAACATTATGTCCCCTATCCTTGTGACTCTTTGTCTTTGCGCAAACGTCATTGAGTAACTAAGAAGATATAATAAATCATCAATTGTGAATCACTCAAATAAAATTTATAATTGCTTAGATGCCCCTAGTTGAAAACATCATCAGGACATAAAAGAATCATAATCAAACCAATAGAAAACTGTGTGTTTAGGTAGTACTTGTTCATTCATATGTTAAAACATAGTAGAGATTCATCAATCATAAAATTGTAATACAAGCAATATGGTGTTCCATGTCTGTGCAGTGATAGGATAATCCGTTCATGTTTGCGATCCAATATAGCCTTGTAAGAACTCCGTTAATGTAAATATCGTGTCTGGATATATGATGTTTGAAAAGACACCCTTGTTTTGGATAGTGACATTATTTTGCAAGTATCAAGAAACATTGTGTCTGTGAGGTAAACCAGCCTAGAGAAACCTAGCAACCGTAACTGACTATTCCAGCAAAGATGCCCCCAGTGTAGAATGACTTATTCCTAAGACGTAAAGATAGACAAATCCCAAGCGAGGATAAGATAGTCAATTAGGAAGATGAAGTCAGCGTACAAGCACAGGCAAAATTATGAAGGCCTAGTATCAGTAGTGCATTGATAGATGGAGCGCAGAACACAAGTGACGCCTGATTGCCAGGTTTTCACCACTTGGAAAGATCTTTTTCTTTCCTTTTCTTTTTGCTACCAAGATGCCTATTTTACTAGGTGCTTATCAAGGCACTTTTCTTTTTTTTTTTCAATTTTTTTTGCTATTTTTGCTTTTTTGAATGTTTTTGTAGTATCAAGGCGCCTGTTTACCAGGTTTTCACCAAGGATACCCTTTTCTATAGGACTTTTTCCACCATTTTTTGATTTCTTCACGATCAATTTTCAAAATGTTTTTGGTATTTTGCAAAAACTATTTGCTGTACAGGCTCTATTAGCCAAACATCAAGCGTAGAACCGCTTCAAATGTAGAGTGTTGGTAGGATCTGGAAGAACATCTCCCTTAGGCGTAGCTAACTGATAAGCTCCAGTCCCAAAAGTAGCAGTGATAACATAAGGTCCCAGCTAGTTAGGTTCAAACTTTCCTTTCTGCTCCCTGTTAGGCTGGTTCTTAGGATTCTCCTTGAGGATGAGATCTCCTATTTCAAATTTGCATGGTTTGACCTTTTTGTTGTAACCTTTGGACAATACGTGCCTGATACACTTTGAGGTGATCGAACACTTATTGCCTGTGCTCATCTAGTAGGTCTAAAGAATTCACCCTATCTATATGGTACTGTTCGTCAGTAACTAGTCTTTGTAAAGATATCCGCAAAGATGGGATTTCAACCTCAATGGGTAGTACTGCTTCAACGCCATAGACTAGAGAAAATGGCGTGGCTCCAGTTGGTGTTCTTATGCTTGTTCTGTAAGCCCATAGTGCCAAATTCAATTGTAGATGCCAGTCTCTGCCAGACTTGCTTACAGTCCTGTGTAGAATCTTGAGTATATTCTTGTTTGATGCCTCAGCCTGTCCATTACCTTGAGGATAATAGATTGAGGAGCAATGTTGAGTAATATTGAATTGTTCACAAAGGTCATCCATGTCTTGATTTTTAAATTGACTCCCATTGTCTGTTACAATTGAATAGTGTATCCCATATCTACAAATAATGTAGTTTAGAATGAACATAGCCACATGTTTGCCAGTGGCTTTGATTAGCGGCATGACTTTGACCCACTTTGTGAAATACTCAGTGGCCATAATGATAAACTTGTGTCCATTCGAAGAGTTGGGATATATTTGTCCAACCAAGTCAAAGGCCCATTATTGAAATGGCCAATGTGTTATGAAAGGTATAAGTTCTTTGGTAGGAGCATGGATAAATTTTCCATGTGTCTGGCATTTAAGACATGCTTTTGAAAATTGAATAGCATCTTTCTCCATGGTAGGCCAATAATAGCCTACTCTGAGTAGTTTCTTGGCTAATGATAATTTGTTCGAGTGTGATCCACATACACCTTCGTGGACATCTTTTAATGCTAGATCAGACTCTTTGAGTTCTAAACACCGAAGAAGTGTACTGTCGAGACCGCATTGATATAGGTTGTTAGTTATGAGTACATAACGCGATGTTGTCCTAATCAGGGATCTTTTCTCATTTCTAGATAGATTGGCAGGAATGGTTTGGTCAGAAAGATAAGGAATGATACTGGCATACGGAGATTGATCTGGGGTATCCAAGGTACATATTATCTGGTATTCAGGGTTAGCAAAGGCAGGATAGGATATTTCTTCCACCAAGAAGTCATAGCAGAATTGATGCTCCTCCAGTTGTAACATGGATGCCAAGGTAGCCATAGCATCCACAGCTTTGTTCTCTGATCTTGGTATCTGTTGGAAGGTGACGAAGACAAATTACTTCTTCAGATCATAAACTAGTTGCTTGTAGGGCATCAACTTTTCATCTTTTGTTTGATATTCCCCATTGACTTGATTGATAATTAGTTGGGAGTCACCATACACATGTAACTCTAGGATCTTCCATTCCATAGCTAGCTTGAGGCCCTTGACCAATGCTTCATATTCTGAGATATTTTTGGTGCATGGAAACATCAATTTGTAAGATTTGGGACTCTTGTATCCTTGTGGAGTTATGAAGAGTACCCCTACTCCAGATCCTTATTGAGTGAATGAACCATCAAAGTACATCTTCCATGCATGTTCAGTGGATGCATGATTGTTTCATCAGGGAATTCAATTAGTAGAGGTTCATCATCCTGGAGTGGTGAATCAGCCAATTGATATGCAAGTACCTATCCTTTGATAGCTCCCCTTTCTACATATTCAATTTCAAACTCACTTAGAATAAGAACCCATTTTGCCAAACGTCCTATTAATGCTGTTATACTCAAAAGATACTTTAGAGGATCAATCTTAGCAATGAGCTTCACTGTATGAGAGAGCATGTAGTGTCTCAATTTTTGTGATTTCAAGACGACTGCTAAGCATGCTTTTTCAATAATGCTAAAATTGAGCTCATAAGTGACTAGTGTTCTACTAATGTAGTAGATAGCTCATTCTTTCTTTGTTTCATCTTCTTGCACCAGTAAGACTCCTAGGGATGTAGATGTGGTTGAAATGTATAGGAGTAAGGGTTTTCCATGAATAGGCACCATAAGAATAGGTGGAGCAGCCAAGTACCCCTTTAATTCTTTGAAGTTTGCTTCATAGTGTTCATCCCATTTGAAGGTAACCCCTTTATGTAATAGCTTAGTAAAGGGTTGAGCCCTATCTGCAAGTTGGGACATGAATCTCCTGATAGACTGGAGTCGCCCTTGTAGCATCCTCATTTGACTGATGTTACATGGAGGAGCCATCTCGAGAATAGGTTTTACCTTTGCAGGATCTACTTCAATTCCCTTTGCTGATACAATGAATCCTAGGAGCTTCCCTGATTGGACCCCAAAGGCACATTTCTTTGGGTTGAGCCTGAGTTGGAACTATTCCATTCGACCCAATATTTTTCTTAGGTCAGCAATGTGAGTACCTCTATCTCTAGATTTAGCCAATGTGTCATCGACATAGTCCTCCATGTTCTTGTGCATCATGTCATGGAATATTGTTGTCATGGCTCTTTGATATGTTGCATCGACATTCTTTAACCCGAAAGGCATGACATTCCAGCAAAAGGTGCCCCATGCACATGTGAATGAGGTTTTCTCTTGATCCTCAGGGGCGATCTTGATTGGATTATAGCCCGAGAATCCATCCATTAATGAATACATTTGAAAGCCTGCTGTAAGATCTATGATCATGTCGATGTTTGGTAGAGGGAAGTCATCCTTTGGACATGCTTTGTTTAGGTCTCTAAAGTCTGTACAGATCCTGATAGATTTATCAGATTTAGAAACGGGGACCACATTGGAGATCCACCCTGCATAGGCAATGGTGCAAATAAATCCAGCTTTCAACAACTTTTCCATCTCTTCTTTTACCAATAATGCAACATTCGGATGCATCTTTCTAAGTTTTTGTTTTACGGGCTTGATCCCAGGAGCTATAGACAAATGGTGCATGATGAGATTAGGATCTAGCCCTGACATATCAGTGTAATACCATGCAAAGTTAATCTTCTTCTTCTTCAGGAATTTTGTGAACTGTACCTTCTCTTCTTCTGATAAAGATTGTGCTAGATGAACTATTATAGGATTTTCAACAGTGCCCAAGTTTACTGGCTGTGTTGGTTCAATCAATACCGAAGATCTTTCCTGAAAGTGTTCAGGGAGGATATCAAGAGTCTCATCCTTTGGTGCCTCTGAGAGGTTTTCACCATTGGATACGTCTTCTTTCTTTACTATTTTGGGATCTGATACTGCTACAGAGTGGTTTTCACCATCAATCTGCTTTTTCTTTTTATTTTTTCAGTTTGTGATTAAGAAACCTTATATCCTCCCATGGCATGTTCTCGCTCCTTGCATTGGTGGAAGAAGGGTAAGGTTCACAAGCATTGAGATAACAAGCCAGGGAGTGGTCATTAGAAAAGTCGAGGATAGGAGTAGGATCTATTTTAGTCCAATCAATTAGGTCTGGGTGTATCAATGTTAGGGAGTTAGATTCTTGGAAGGACAACATCGCGTTAGCATCAAGACCATTAACTAACATGACACGGTCTGTTAAGTTAATTTCTTTGAAATTTAGATCAATAAGAGTGAGATCATCATAAAAAGGTTCATTGTTAGTCATATGTGGACCAAACTCTAGTGACTCGTCAGTAGAAGTATCATCATCACCTCTTTGTAAAAGGAGGCTTCTTGCTTGTAGTCTATGAAAATCTTCTAGACTTATGTTTTCACCCGTGTCGCCATCAATGTTCCAGGGAACGAACTCTTCTTCGGCTTTAGGAGGATCAACATTATTGAGAGGAGTGTCGGATTGCTTACTAGGAGCGAAGGGAGCTTCAAACATGTGAATTGTATCTACTTCAATATCTTCAGAGGCAATAGATAGTCGATCCCATTCATAGTCATGAGAGTCTATGACATCATCATCAGACTTGTTTAAGTATTCAACAATGTTTATATGATGTACTCGATTAGCTGTTTGTAGATCAAAGTGGGGTAGATCGAGGACATGTGAAATTGTGACCAGCTGCCCCCAGTTAGGATGTAAATTATGTGGCCGGGGTATTTATTGAGTGATTGTTGTTATGGTGTCTCCTACTTCCTAAATGGGAGGTTGTGCTGGTAAAGGAGTGTGAAGATCCTGTGGTACCTCAAAGCTAGGTAGGTAGAATTCTCCTTGATAGTTGGAGTCTTATGCGCCAATATGTAACAATCTCTCATAGGACCATTGTTCTAGCTCATCTGTTTCATCACTCCCTTTATCTAAGTGCAGACATTCTTTTGGAGCGGGTTCACTAGTTTTAGTATTAAAACCCAGTCTTGTTTTATCTCTGGTGTTGCGGAAATCCATGGGAATAGGTTCAAAAAGCCCTCATCCTATGTCATTTAGAGTTCCCCTTCCTTTTTAACCCATTTGTGTGAGGAAATCATATCCCTTTCCATACTGTGCTGGGGATATCTTTACATGTTTGACCTCAGATTCCACTGGTTTTCCTTTGTAAAGCCAATCCAAGACTGCCTGTTCTTTTGTGTTATCTAAACAAGACGTGGATGCCTTTATCATGCCAGTCGCCTTGTGTACTTTTAGCTCTTTGGATGCTATAAGTGTGAATGTCAATGAAGGTTTTCCGTAGGATCTTGGTGACACCAGGAGTTCTTTCAGTGAGGGAGTTAGGTCCAGCTTGTACTCTCCCATACCTGTTTCTTCAAGTTTCAAGGTTTCGCTAAAACTCTTCATAACCATGTCCTTGGTAGTTTCAGGAGCAACTGCATCCATAGCCTCTTTGTTGTGTGGGATCATGCTACCTGCTTTGATATTGTTGCAAGTGTAGTTAGCATCTGCAGGAATAATCACTTCTACCCCATTATGTGGGAACTTTATGCATTGGTGGTAAGTGGACAAAATAGCTTGCATTTCGTGAATCCATGGTCTCCCTAGTAGAATATTGTAGGCCAATGGTAAACCCAGAACTTGACATATGACGTTCCTCTCAATTGGTCTGACTCTGATAGGTAGACAAATAATACCTCTGGAGGATCTTTCTTCCTCATCATAAGATTTAATGGTTATCTTGTTTCCAGAGTCAATTACCTATTTTGAGAGGCCTAGTCGCCTGATTAGATCCAATGTACAGATATCCAATCCTGCGCCTCCATCTATCAACACGTGTCTAACACAAGATTTATGAATAAGGACTTCAATATGGAGGGGTTGATTGTGTGGATGTGTCAATGACTTATCATCCTCTTCAAAAAAGGAGAGGTAGTGCGGCGCTGAGATGTGATTGACCATCGCTTGAAACTTATTTATATCAATGTCCTTTGGAACATTAGCAGCGTGTAAAGCTTGTTCTAGGATTTCCCTATGTACCGTGGATATCTTGAGCAATTCAAAAATAGAAATTTTGGCAGAGGTTTGTTGCAATTGGTCTACCAAGTCATATTTTGCTCTAGGGATAGTGACCACGTGTTTTGTTGCTGGTTTAGGAATAGTTATATTAGGAACCTTGGATGTAGATGTTGATGTTGGTTTTGGAGGTCCTTTGATTGTAACCTGTGCTTGGCTTCGTGTTACAACATTTAAGTGGGATGAGGCACCTTTAATTGTGATCACATTGATAGATTCAGTTTTAATATCAAGCATATTGATCACATTGTCATTTTTGGAATATGTGTAATTTACCTCATTACCCTTCCCTTTAGATGTCTCTCCTTGATTGTAATTAGGAAAGGGTTTGTTGAATGCTATATGATCCTCATTGGTAGTATGTCCATTTACTTTGATCTTACCTCCTTCGATGAGGTCTTGGATGGCATGCTTAAGTTTGAGACAATTATTAGTCTTGTGTCCCTTGTTTTTGTAGAAGACACAATAGGAATTATCATCCCACCACCTGGGTTTGACCATTGGTTCCCACGGTTTAGAATTGGAAATTGTAAGAACTTTGTTATCCACCAATGTTTTCAAAATAGTCTCAAGAGGCTCTCTCAAAGGAGTGAACGTTCTTTGGGGTTTTGAAGTCCATGTTCGTTCCTTGTTGTTATCATTGTTTGCTTTGGGGACGGGAGGTGTTACCTTAGCATCTTTGCTTGCTTGCATGCCATTGGTTAGATTAAATGCCTCAGTTTTAGGACCAATGTTAGAGGCGTCAACCACTCCGTCATTAACAACATTCTTGTTTTGTTTCCACCATTTAGGCTTGGAGTTGGAGTTGTTTCTTTTGTTTTCATTTTGAAGGGTGATATACCCTCTTTTGACCATGAATTCCTCAATACATAGGGCATTTTTAATCATTCTATAAAAGCTAGGAGAGTCTTGCATTTGTAGAGTGTAGCTCAATTTAGGTACTAGATTATTAACGAAGATTTCCATCTTCTCCGTTGCGGGAATGACCCTTTAATATCGTACAAAAATCTTCCTCCATCTTTGTAGGAAGTGCATGATTGATTCTCCAGTTCGTTGTTTGGTGTTACATAGGTCCAACATGGTTACATCATGTTGGATGTTGTAGGAGTAATGTTGAATGAATCTTTGGATCAACTCCTCAAATGTCTTGACCTTAGGGTTTTGTTTTGAGAACCACTCCATGGCATTACCTCCTAGACTTCTTGAAAATAGTCGCATGAGGTATGTAGGTTCGTGCATGTATTCTATGCTCAAATCACAAAATTACCTTACATGGTTGTGTGGATCAGTTTCTCCCATGTATTTGTCATAATTTGGCCTTGCCACGTTGGGAGGAAACGAGACCATAGTGATACTCTTGTCAAAAGGAAATGGACAAATGGTGTCCAAAGAGTATTTTGTTTTGGGTTTCTCTTTTTCTTGTTTGAGGTTTGTGAGATCTGTTTGAGCTGTTTGGTGAGAATAGATATTGGGTTTGGTACCTCCTTCTCCTTGAGTTTTTCCATGTCATAATCCTTGGGTAATTTGACACCTGTGGATGCTAGATGGAGGAAGTATTTTTCTTTATCGTCACTAATTATCCATTCCAATAGTTTGTGGATCCGTTTACTTTGTTTGAGTTTTTTGTATTCATCTTCGGGGATCTCCTCCTCATTGTCTGAGCCAAATGGATTATGTTCATATATGGGTCTTTCTTCCTCTTCCGTGCCTTCGTATTTTTCGTGTTTTCCATCATTATAATCCTCAAAAGCCTTACTCCATTCATGAGTGTTTCTATCCATTTGAGGGGAACCTAGATCAAGAAGGGAACTGCGAGAAGTTTCTCCTTGAAAGTGTGGTGTTTTAGGAGACACTTTCAATCCTTTAGTTGTGTACTTGTTGTGTCTTGTGTTAACCATGAAGTTGTTCCTCAACTTTTGTCAATGTTTCCCAATAGTGCAAGTGAGAATTTTAGATTGTTCAAGTGGGCGTGTCTAGGTAAAATTAACTGTTTTTTGTGGGTGGATGTAAATGATTCCAGCATCGGAGGGTTAGAATGCCCTGATAGTGAGCAGGGAACCAAGTTATTGGTAGGAAATAGGTAGACCACACGTATTGAACCGATTGTGAAAGACTGACGAGGCATGCAAGGTGGACGTTTTGAAAGTGTTTTGAAATTGCAATAGGGAGACCATAAGAGACAACAGAAACCAGCTAAAGAGCAAAAAGGGTACCCTAATCAACTAAGACTTCCTAAGAAAAAATCTTACAAGTAGCCACTGCCTTGAATGCGAGCTCCCAGATGCGATCCTAGAATCTGGATGCGACTGTGTGCTGACTAAATGTGATCCAGGATACCAAATGCGATCCTAAACACTGAATGCGACTTGGGAAATACATGATGCAATCTTATGATGTCTTTGTCAGTTTTGGTCAGTTCTGAAAAGTTTGCTTTCGAAGTGCATGAAGTTGCTTGTTTCCAGATTGTGTTAAGAGGCGTCGTAAGGTGTGAAAAACACTTGTACTCCAGGGTTTGAAATTTGTTGATTGTTTTGAGGAGCTTATATTTTTAATGATTTTTTGAACATGTCAAACAGTTTTGCATTGTTAGAAGGGTGAAATAAACACTCATCTTTTCCTATTTTCTAGGTGGAGGATGAAAATCTTTGCTTGTTGACTCAGGTACACACTCAAATGCTAATCAGAATACAACCATCACCAAGCACGCAATGGCTCCAGTCATGATGCTGTATTATCCGACTCCAAATGCAAGTGAGGGCACAATATGACGAGTGTCTTGGGGCAATTACTTTTTGCCTTGCACAAAGATTATCACCCTTTCGGGGATGAATCAGGAATTCTTTCAGTTGAAGTTGTTGTAGATTATTGGGCAATCCATTCGAAACTATCCCCCATAGAATTGCACAAGGCAAAATTCAGGCGTATAGCCCTATGAGTACCTGAATATATGTAGTCTCGCAAGCAAGATTCAAGCGACCCCTCTCTACATATACCTAGATATGTTCAAGGAATGATGTCAAAATTCCAAGAACAAAACCAATTCTGTCTTCTGAGGCTTTGGCCTACGAGGAAGCAACTATTTATAGTGAGTTGGAAGGGTTGGCATAAAGCCTGTCCTCACTTGGGTCATTCCCGGGAGATTTTTTCCCCAACCGACAGGCCCTCTATTGTTTAAATATATGTAACCAGGATTGGCGAGCTTTGGATGTCTGGATTTCTGATTGTTCTAAAGAAGAAGAGCATACTCTCCTAATCTAAGCCATTTTCTCCCAAAACACTTAAAGACAAGTTCATTCCTTCAAGCTATGTTGAGCTCGATTTAATTGTTCCTATTTTAAAGAAAACAGGATGCTTGAAAAGGAAAGTTTGGCTTGTTCAATTAACCACAATATTTAATGATTTATGTTGTTCAATTTCTGATTCCAAAAGAAATTATACGATTGAACTTGTTCTTTAATCTCACATATATAGTGCTTTGATTGTCCAATTTCTATTCCCAAAAGAAATTATACGATGTAGTTGTTCATTGAACCATAATATTTAGTGATTTGTGTTGTTCATTTACTGTTCCAAATTGAATTAAACGACGTGTTTGCTTGTTTAGTTAACTCCAAATTCTGTTCAATCCATAAACTGATGTATGAGTTTCTGATTTTCGTTTAAAAGGAAAAGAGCATAATCCTCTAGTCAGTTTAGTGATAGATTGGAATATATATCTTAATTTGGGAAGCAAGAAAAAATAGAAGTCAAGATGGGGGGTTGGCAACCTGTAAAACCAAGTTAGTATTTGTTTAGTTCAACTCCCACGAAAACCTCCAAAAACAACCTGCAAACACTTGTTAAGCTGCAAGACACCAAAAACACAACTTGTCAAAATGTTAGAGTTAGGAAAATAAAATGCACAAACTTTCTAACCAGATGCGAGCCTAAAATTTTACTGAATGCGATATAATATACTGTATGCGAGCTTCCTTACCAAATGTGATCCCATGCTTACTAGATGCTTACCAAATGTGATCCTAAATAAAAAATGACCTAGGGATTCCTAGATGTGAGCCTCGTTTACTGCGGTGAGAGGGCGTATCCTGGATGCGGTCCTGAATGGTCAAAAATGATCCTGTAACAGATTTATGAGCATGCAAATTGGTTTAAAAGTGTTAGAAAATGATGCCAAGTTGAAAATTGTGCCCCACGGTGGGCGCCAGAAATGTGTGTGTATATTTTGTACCTGATAAGAAAGACACAACACCTCAATAGATCATTGCATTAGCTCAGAAAGGTTAGATAAGCATGTAAAACCAACTAATATCGACCTATTGTCTTCTAACTAAGAAGAGTGTGATTAGTAACATAATATCCCTCAGATTATGCTACCATCAGTGACATATATGACCTAGCATAAAGGATTTTAATTTAAAACAAGCTAAATGATGAGAAAACATGCATTCTAGCTCTAAGAATGAAGATAAGAACAAAGCAAAAGCATGAAATATGAAGTGAAATATGAGTCTAAGATGAATCTAACAACATAACGTTGCATTTTGAATATGAGGTGAAGGCTTAATTGCTCTAAAAAATGGATTCTATTTATAGAGGAATGAGAGAGAGAGAGGGGGGAGACAAGGCTCATTAATGAGTTGAGGGCCTCATTAATGGTGATGTAAGAGCCATTAAAGCCTTGGGCATTAATGAAGCATGGAGGAGACATAGGCTTAAGGCATTTTCATTAATGAGGCATTAATGAAAGCCTTAAAGAAGCATGGGGAGGGTGTAAGAGGATGGCTTGAGAAAGTGGACTTGAGAAAGTGGACTTGAGAAAGTCAAGCTTGAGAAAGTGGACTTTCTCAAGTGGGTTGAGTTGCTAATCATTCCTTAATGGAATGTGATGACATTAGGAGGGGGGTTAAGGGTAGAATTAGGATTAGGATTAGATTAGCAAGGGTGAATGGGTTGAGAAGGGTTATAACCCAGGGTAGAAGTGGTTGAGACAGGTTAGGTTGGGGTTTAGGGGAATATTAATTAAATGAATTAAACTTATTTAATTCATTCAAAAATAGGAATCTAATTATTTAAACAATTTAATTGATTTTTAATAATTAGGGGACTATAGCCATTTTAAGTAAATTAAATAGACTAGGGGAATGGGTTATTTTGCAAGTGGGTAATTGATTTAGGGATTTATTCAATTCCTTTATAATTAAATACTATAACCATGTTTGAATTTGGTTTGATTTAATGGGTTTGAATTGATTTAAATTGTATGGATATAATAGTTAATATAATTTAGTGATAAAAATCACCTAGGACATTAAATTGATTTAAAGAATTATGCCAAGCAGTAATAGGGTCATTTGGACATAATCGAGGGTATGATGACACTTAGGGAAAATAGGGTCCATAGTTGGAACAAACCAAATTTAGGTGGTTACAGTTTCATTGGTTGGATTTCAAGGTCAAACTCTTGGAGGATTTCCATCCATTTTCCTCTCTGCTCCCCTAGCTCGTTCTGCATCAAAAGGGACTTTACGACTGCGTCTGGAACTATCCCAATGACTGTACTTCTCAAGATATAATGTCTGAAATTTTTTACCACTTTGACAAGAGCAAACAACTATTTATCCAGGTTTGGGTATCTGATCTCAACTTCTTTGAAAGGAAACTCATGAAAGATATGGGTCTCTCGTCTTCACTATTCTTCTTCTGTGTGAGCATGCCTGCACATGAGTGCTCAGATGCAAAAGAGTAAACCTTAAAATGGATAGTGTAGTCCAAGATAACCAGGATCGGTACTGTAGAAATGAAATTTTTAATCTCCTTAAAGGATTTCTTAGCTAGGAGAGGCCATTCAATCTTGGCATCTTTCTTGAGCATGCCATTCAATGGTTTTAATATCTCTACAAAACCGCTAATGAACTTCCTTACGAAGTTGATCTTCCTGAAGAAAGATTTTAGTTCTTTGTGGCTATGCGGTGGTGTAAAATTTAGAATGGACTCTACCCTTTCGGGGTCTATGGCTATTCCATTTTTGGAGATGATATGCCCCAAGAGCCTTCCTTCAGTCACCTCAAACACACATTTCTTGGGGTTGAGGGAAATCCCAAATTCCCTGCATCTTTGAAGGCATTTTCTGAGATCATTTAAGTGGTCAGTTCTTTGTTTTGAGAAGACTGTGAGATCATCCATGTAGATGATAATGCACTTCCCAACTAGTCCTTTGAAAGCTATGTCCATTGCCCTCTGAAATGTGGCCCCGATGTTAATCAGTTTGGAAGGCATCCGACAGTAGGAAAAGGTCCCTCATTTAGTTATGAATGTCATTTTCAGCCTATCCTCATCCTGCGCCATCACCTGGTTCTAACCCGAGTAACCATCTGGAAATGACATCATTTGATACCATTGACCTTTTGCAGCACTTTGTCGAGAGACAGGAGCAGGTAATTGTCCTTCTGAGAAGACTTGTTAAGGTTCCAAAAACCCATGCACAATCTAATCTCTCTAGTTTTATTTCTCACGGGTACCAGTTTGCAACCCAAGTGGAATGCCAGATTGGAAAGATGTTTCTGACATCGAGCAGCTTCTAAACTTCCCTTTCGATTAATGGTTCCATAGTAGGGTTCACAGGCCTCTGTCGTTGCCTGAAAGGCTTGGAGTTTGGCTTTAGAGGGATGTTGTGCACTATGACTGAGGTGTCATATGTCTTCAATTCTTCATAGCTCCATGCTATGACATCTCGATATTCAGTGAGGAGCTGAACGGTTTTCTCCTTCTCCTCCTTGGTCCCTACCTTTCCAATGTGGACCTCTCTAGGTTCCTCTTTCGTGCCAAGGTTGTATGTATCACATTCTTTACCATTAGGTGTTACGTTTGGGCGTCTCCTTACTGCAGTCTTGTCACTGTAAAAAATCCTCTCTTGTTCTACCATCCCTTTGGGTATGGTGTTAGTACTCAGATTTATGACACCTTGATTGTCAAGATCTTCAGGTTCAACTACTTCTTCACCTTCCTTTTCCTTGTCTATGATCTATTTTTCGAACACACAGGTACACATGATAAACTCCAAGATGTGCTGATCATATTGGAAGACTTGAAAATTAGTGACGTTTGGAATGGCCGGGGCCACAACAAGTTCAATTGAGAATTTCTTTAGCTTGTATTTCTCCATTGGATGTAATGAACTGGCCGATACGGCTAGAGCATCAACGACAACATTTTTTCTTCTTGGGATGGTTTTGATGTTGAAAGCATCAAAATCATTGATTAGGTCACATGCTCTATTTCGGTAGGCTGAGAGCCTCTTATCATTGCAAGTATACTGACTACGGATCTTCTTGATGACCAATTGCGAGTCCCCTTCTACTGTCAGTATTTTTATTCCTTTTTCGTGGGCCAGGAGAAGTCCGCAGACCAGTGCTTCATATTCTTCAACATTGTTAGTGCACAAAAATTGTAATCTATAAGCGACATAGAAAGACTTACCTCTTGGGTTTATCAATTTGATCCCTGCACTTGCTCCCTATTTGCATTTGGAATCATCGAAGCATAATTTCCATATTTGAGGTTGCTTAGTAGGGTTAGACTTGGCTGATTTTCTCTTGGGAGAGCCCTTGGTTTTGAGTTTCTGCCCCTTTTCTCCATAACTGTCAGAAGAGGTTAATTCTCCTGCATTTTGGGTGTGTCTGGGTTTGGGGGTCTCAACACTTTCACCGCCTTCTTCTTCTAGGATTCCTTTGTAAGGGGGACATGCTCCATCATCAAAGGTAACCCAGTCACTAAGTGTGTTCAAAGCAGGACTTCTGTCATCATAATCCAACCCACTGTCCTGGTTCGGATGTGAAGTGTTTGTAGGGACTGGGCTATCTATTTCTGGCGGGGTGTTACTTTTGTCCTCGGTCTCGAGGATGTCCTCTTTTATTGTCAGGGTTTCTGATAGCTTACTTGGTAAGGCAATCTGGGTCAATACCTGTGATAATGCTTCCTGGGAACTGGGGCATGTGAACTCAGAATGGCTAGCCTAGTGTAGTCGGTAATACCCTAGTAGTAACAAGATGTTAGGGTTTGCATCCTGACCCAATTGTTGTAAGCTAGCTGTCATGCTGTTGAAGTGTTGGAAGATGTCATCGTCAATATCTGATTCTAAGAGACCTAGGATGGGGTTGTGGTTTGATTCTAGGCCTTCTTGGATTTGGAACATGAGGATGTCATCCATTCCATAAGTGCCCAAGTCTATCTGGGTGAACATGAATTCATTCGGGGCATTGTACTCAGTGATAATCTTTCTCAATTTAGGCTCTACATCTATCTTGATCTGGTTATTCAGACCTCTCCATGGTAGCCACAACTGGGTGAAATCTGTGGAAATCCACCCTCTCAAGCACTTGGTCCATTCTCTACTCAACAATATCCCATAAGTTTCAGGTATGTCCATTATATGCACATTAATGCATTCTTGTATTATGGGATCTGCAACCAATTGAATGTGTACATCTTTGAGCACACCAATCACCTTGACCTCAGTCTTATCTAATTGCATGACCACTCGGTTCGTTACTTGGGGCACCATCCCTAACTTCTGGCAAATTGACAGTGGCATGATGTTGCACGAAGCTCCTAAATCAATCAGGAAATTGTGAAGGTTCTTTCCAAACATTCGTAGACTGAGTAAGAATGGTGGGACCTCCATCTTATCCTTGAACATTGTGGGGAAAGACTCATATGTGTTGATATTGGATGTAGGTGTCCTTGTATTATTGGTTGATGAGCCGGGTTTTGAGTGGTCCAGAGATCTTAGAAGGGCCTCCTTTTGAGATGGGCAGTCTTGTAGTAATTCGAACATAGATATGTTCACTTTAGTTTTCTTTAGTTCATCAACCGCGCTATATTTATCACTCAACCAGGCCGCACCTTTATAGCTGACATATGTACTTGCTGTAGGGGGTGTGGGACTGTTCGGGCCTTTAGGGGGCATGAGATTGTTACTAGCCTGAGGATCTGGTGGGGTTAATTGTTTTCTTGGGGGAATATTGTCAGTGAGGGGTTCTTTCCTACTTTGAAGGTTGTATGAGTTTCGTTGATCACTCTAGAAGGCATGTACTTCAAAATATTTAGGCTCATTCTCTCGCTGGAAGGGAAACACGAACTCATCTTCTCCTGTTAAAGCATCCGAGCCTTCCTCCTTTCTAGACTCATATGAATAAAACACCATGACATTAAATTGCACTGGGGGCTCCTCTGGGTTTTGGATGTAACGATCACGGGAGTTGTTCCCATACCCATCATTGCCTTGGTGTAAATTTGGAGCCCCGACAAAATTAGCCTCTGAAGCTTCATAAGTATTGGCATTGTCTAATGGGATGCTGTCGTTATTGGATCTAGTATTCTATGGCCTGTTTGGCCATTGTTTCCCAAATGATTTCTCCTGCGCGTTGTTGTTGTTGTACGTTTTGAAATTCTGATTTGGATTTTGAGGATATGTATTTGGACCAGTAGGTGCTTGTTGATATCCACCTTGATTTTGGGATAGATTTAACTTCATCCGAGTGAGCTCATTGGTGAGTTGTGATAAGGTCTTTTTCACGACATCTAGCTCAGAGGCCATGAGAGTATCAGGCTCTGCTTGGGGTATAACTCCTTGTTCCACAAATGCTGTCTTGTGAGCCTCATAACCCAGATAAGTAATAGACGGGGGTATGGCTGCAAATGGTTGCACCAGAATGAGATTCAACATAGGTGTGTGAGTGGCTGGAGCTTGATTGCTTGCTGCAAACAGATGTGGGACATCAAGGTTATTCATGATAGGTACTACTGCATAACTTCCTTCTTGTGGGTCCATCTGTTGGGTAAATGTGACGGCTTCATTGTACACCTTTTCCATCGTGTCTCTATACGTTGGGGGAAGCCTTCTCAGAAATATTGAGGTGAAAGGGTCCAAAGCTTTCAAGTATACTTGTATGACAGCCTCATCTAGTATGGTGTAAGGAGCTTCCATATTTTGATGCATCTTGTGAAAATGATGATTGAACATAGAGATAGGTTCCTTAGGATCTTTCCTTGTTGTGATGAACTGGTGATGTGTTGTGGCAGGATCCACGTATAACTTGAATTGATTAAGGAATTTGTTCCACGCAGAGATAGACCCTTGTGGTAAGTTTAGGTACCAATTGTATGCAAATTCTCCCAAAGTGTATGGGAATAGACAACACACAACATCTTGGTGGGCAATCTCTTTATGGTTAAAAATTTCCTTGAGGGTGCGGATGTGTTCCTTTATTGTCCTTGATTCGCCATATATGAACCGGGTGCAAAACTTCCCCAGATTTTTGGGTAACTCATGGAGCTGCCCAACAAAATTTAAAGGTGAGACGGTTGCGTTGGAAAAAAAGGAAATCAGAAGATGTTGCTGCAAATTCTGATTTTGCATGTTCTGATTTTGTACTATGGCTGCAATGACAGTCGGGGCAGCGATATGTGATTGTTGTTTAAGAGAATTATGAGACTCGGTAAGGTGGTGAGAGGATTTTTCTTTGTTCTTCCCTTTGTCATTGCGAGCTCTAAGATGGTGGGTGAGTTCAAGGAACTCACTTCTTTTCGGAGATGATCTAAGCACTCGCTCGAATCTCTCTGGAGAGAAAGATCCACTGTTATCCAGCTTTTGAGTCTTGAGGCCCTCCTTCTAGCGCCACTTCTGTTGAGCGTTACTTTAACACAAGCCAACTTGCTAGGATTTCAAGATTTAATTTCCTCTTTTGAAAGAATAATGGGGTTATTCCCAAGGTTCTCTGGGGTCGGGTCACAACTTTCTTGGTTACTCAGTTGAAGATAAATGTGATTGTTCACAAGGAGGCCTTTGTTGATTCGTTCAAGACATCAAATTGCAAAAAAATTTAGTTATTTTTTGGTATTTTCCATTTTAACAAATATAGGTGTTGTAAATAAAATGTAATTTTGTATTTTCAAGATGTTAGGTTTTTAGAATTTAAAAGACGGAAGAGAGCAGAGTAACAAGAAATAAGCAAATGACTGAAAATGAAATCCTACGGACATAAACCATTTGTAAACCCTTCCTTGCGATTTGAATGATGGGAGAGATGTGGAGTATACCCACGAAGCATAAATTAGACCAAGTCACAATTCACTACCCCACAGGTTCAAGCGTTTGGAGAGAAGACGTATTCACTCGTGCAAGATATTCAAAATTGATCAAATTGTGAAGCCACCAAGATGTGCGCACCCACAAGACAAATTTATCATTAAGCCCAAAGATGATCTCTTCCATGCATTCATTACAACAAGGTAAAGCAAGCAACAACAAACTCCAACTAAAGAAACGCGAATTCAAAGCACAATAAACAAGAGGCTCTTAGAAAATAATGACTAATGCAAGCATACATTCAATAATTTTGCATAGGTAGCAACAATTCGCACACCACAAATGAAACGCCAAATATATGTATTTATTGTATTAAGAACTCGACCAGGCCGCACCTCTGTATCCAACATACATACTTGTTGTAGGGGGTGTGGGACCGTTCAGGCCTTTAGGGGGCATGGGATTGTTACTAGCCTAAGGATCTGGTGGGGTTGGTTATTTTCTTGGGGGAATACCATCGATGAGGGGTTTTGTCCTGCTCTAAAGGTTGTATGAGTTTCGCTAATCATTTGGAAGGTGTGTACTTCAAAATATTCAGGCTCATTCTCTCTCTGGAAGGGAAACACAAACTCATCTTCTCTTGTAAAAGCATTCAAGCCTTCCTCCTTTCTAGACTCACAGGAATCGAACACCATGGCATTAAATTTTTTTCAGGGCTCCAAATTCACACTAAGGCAATGATGGGTATGAGAACAACTCTCGTGATTGTTACATCCAAAACCCAAAGGAGCCCCCGGTGCAATTTAATGTCATGGTGTTCAATTCCTATGAGTCTAGAAAGGAGGAAGGCTCAGATGCTTTTATAGGAGAAGATGAGTTCGTGTTTCCCTTCTAGAGAGAGAATGAGCCTGAATATTCTGAAGTACACGCCTTCCGAAATGATCAGCGAAACTCATACAACCTTTGGAGTAGGAAAGAACCCCTCACCGATGGTATTCCCCCAAGCAAACAACCAACCCCACCAGATCCTTGGGCTAGTAACAATCCCATGCCCCCTAAAGGCCCAAATGGTCCTACACCCCCTACAACAAGTACGTATGCTGACTACAGAGGTGTGGCCTGGTCGAGTTCTTAATACAATAAGGACATACATTTGGTGCTTCATTCGCGGTGTGTGAATTGCTGCTACCTATGCAAAATTATTAAATGTATGCTTGCATTATTCATTATTTTTTGAGAGCCTCTTGTTTATTGTGCTTCGAATTTGCATTTATTTAGTTAGAGTTTGCTGTTGTTTTCTTTACCTTGTCGTGACAAATGTGTGGAAGAGATCATCTTTGGGCTTAACGATAAATTTGTCTCGTGGGTGCGCACATCTTGGTGGATTCACAATTTGATCAATTTTGAATATCTTGCACGAGTGAATACGTCTTCTCTCCAAACGCTTGCACCCATGGGGTAGTGAATTATGACTTGGCATGATTTATGCTTCGTGGGTCTACTCCAAATCTCTCCCATCATTCAATTCGCAAGGAAGGGTTTACAAACGGTTTATGTCCGTAGGATTTCATTTTCAGTCATTTTCTTATTTCTCGTTACTCTGCTCTCTTTCGTCTTTTAAATTCTAAAAACCTAACATCTTGAAAATAAAAAATTGCATTTTATTTACAACACCCATATTTGTTAAAACAGAAAATACCAAAAAATAACTAAAGTGTTTTGCAGTTGATGTCTTGAACGAACTAGCAAAGGCCTCCTCATGAACAATCACATTTATCTTCAACTGAGTAACCAAGCAAGTTGTGACCCGACCCCGGAGAACCTTGGGAATAAACCCATTATTCTTTCAAGAGAGGAAATCGAATCTCGAGATCCTAGCAAGTTGTCTTGTGTTAAAGCGACGCTCAACAAAAACATATAGCAAGAAACACATCACAAGGGAAACACATCACGAAAAACAAGCAAACAAAGAAAAGAAAAAGAAAGGATCCACTACACAAGAGGTGATATTCAAGCATATCACATGTTCCCCCCCATTTCGGTCCATAGTGTTTAGGGAAGGTGGGAAAACCACAAGAGGATAAACATCGAGCACAACATATGGAATAATTACCAAATAAGGACCCTGTTGTGAAGAAAGGTCACTATATTTGTCATTACAAGTGATAGATAATTATTGTGAAAGCATAGCTGGTAAATCATTATCAAGATCAAAGGTCTCATACAAATCATTAGAATCACTAACATGCATATAATTGTTAGTATCATGAACATCATCATCATCATCAAGAGTGTCTTCTTCATCCAAATTAATTGTAATAGAATCCAAGATACAAATAGTATTGTCATGTTTGTTCATTTTAAGTTTGTTTAAAGTCGCTTCCTCCATAGGCTTAGGCACGGGTTGGTCAAAATAAAGTGAAGTACGAGGAGGGGTATGAGGTGAAGAAATGTTTTGAGAAATACATTCACGGGCTCTATCATGACGTTTGTGACGACGATCATGAGTATGACGGTTATGTTTTTACTAGATATTTGGACTTGAATAGGCTCAATCAATATCAGGTCCTTCTCTTCTTGAGGAGGAAGAACTCAAGGAACCACCCTAGGTTGAGAGATGATAGGAAGAGGATTATAGAGGAAAAGGTGGTGTAGGAATAAGGTCACAACTAGGATAATCCTTAGGTTTGCTAAGTTCATAAATATTTTGAATCTTAGAGGCTTGATATGATCGGAAAATATAATCAGGATGAACTTTAGTTGGTTGAGGAGTGCATGGCCAAAATAAATCAAGGTCAACAGAGTCTCGAGGCACAGATGGGTGATAAAGACTATGGTTAAAAGTCACGATCTCTCCATTACGAGGAAATTTAACACATTTATGAATATGAGAAGCCATGACATTCATATAGGTAAGCCAAGGAAGACCAAGTTTAACTTGAAATTGATCAAAAGTAGGAATAACAGTGAAAGTGGTGTTCAAATTTTTACCATGAACTTCCACAAGAAAATAAATGGAACCATGAGAAGGATAAAGGAAACCATTGCAAGTTTGTATCAATACATTAGATTTATCATAGAAATATTTATGCAATTTTTTATTAAAAATATGCTCTTCAATTATCACATTCACCATGCAAGTAGGATCAACAAGAGTACCTTGAGAAGGAATACCATCAACCCTAGTGAAAATGTAAAGAGGAACATCAGGTGCCTTAATTGTTTCATAAGGATCAAAGGTAATGCAAGATTGAGGTTTAGGTTGAGGTTGAACATGTTCAATGTGGTTGACAACATGAGAGGCTTCGTCAACTTTCTCATCATAATCAATGTGCATGGGAGAATAAGGTTGCTCAATAGCATTGGTTAAATGAGATGAAAAAGGATTAGAGTATATTTGCAAATTATGATTAGGAGGTGCAAATGATTTGTTTCCTTGGTTGATATCAACATCTACAGATATAGCATTATAATCAACAAGGTATTCATATTTTTCAAGGAATAATATTTTTCAGTATCATGACCAGGTTGACGATGGAATTCACAGAAAGATTTGGGATCAAAGAATATAGAAGGTGGGTTGGATCCATTTCAATTGGTTTAATAGGAGGAAGTTTAATAATTTTTGCATTCATTAACTTCAACATCACATTATGTAAAGATTCAAAAAGTGGAGTAAAAGTATGAGAATGTCTAAACATAGAGGACAAAGGAGCCAGACCTTTGGATGATACTACCACTTGTTCATCAATTGTGTTGGATGATTTGTTGATTTTCGTGTAATTGTTAGCCTTCTGAATTTTTTGGGATGCGACATCACTCTTATCAACAGATACATGATCCATTGGAGTCATGCTTCTCTCAAATTAACTCACTTGAAGTTGATAATGATGAAGCACTGTACACAATAGTGAAAAGGAAGCAAACTCAGTAAGGAGTATCTTATCTCTAATGTAATTTTGTAAATTAGTAATAAAAATGTGTTTCATGTCAACATCAGGCACATGATAAGAAATCTGAGCATGCAAATGCTTATATCTACCAAGAAATTCACTAACTTTTTCTTTAACACCTTGTTTACAATGCATCAAATCAGTCAAAGAAATTTGAGGACCAATGTTGTTTTGAAATTATTGAATAAAATAATTAGAAAGCTTATGGAAATAATCAATCAAATAAGGAGGCAAAGAACACTACCATTGCAAGACTTTGTCGCTAAAGGTTCTAGTAAATTTTTTTGTCATGAACCTATAGTCATGAGAGAAATCACTACACAAGGTTTGAAAAGTTTTAACATGAGTGACATGATCACCCTTACCATGATAAGTCTCAAGATAATGAATCTCAATACTTTGTGGACTAAAAACTCGGACAATGTCTATGGAAAAAGGACTAGTAATATCACATGTGGGAATATTGACTTTGGATTCAATCAAAGAAGCAAGTTGTTGTTACAAAGAGGAAAAGGTTTGAGCTAAGCTATAAATGGTAGAATCAGTGGAAGAAATGATAGGAGGAGAGACATTGGAAATGTTAGGAATATTGTTTGAAATAGAGGGAATTTTGGAAGAAGCATAAACCATGTTAGGAGTATTGTTGGAAGTAGGATTGGGATATGAAAAAAGAACACTATGATAAGAAGGCATAGAGGAAGGAAATGACACACATAGAACACTCATAGGAAGGGAAGGAAGAATAGGATTAGGGAGACTCACATGTGTGGGGTTAGAAGTTTGGTTTAAAGTTGTGATAAGAGGCAAAGCACAAGTGGAAATACAAGGAATAAAAGTGGAGATAGACAAAGAAGTTTCAAAACTTGTAGTAGGGGGAACATAGCCTAATTCTTGAGCACATTCCTTAAGAGGTTTAACATTGGAATTAATAATATGTGAAATATCACGCAAGAGGTTAAGAACATGTTAATCATAATGAATGAGTTTATTTAAACCTTCTACAATGGAAAGAGCTTCAGGATTATGATTTTATTGAGCTAACTAATGTTTCAAATTTTCAAATTTATGATTAAGCTTTTGCAGTTGGGTAGGAGGAACTCTTAATGCTTCATCTTCATCATGAAAAGAATGAGAAGAGTTATTTTCCATGATAGGATTGGTATCATTAGGATGCATGGTGGTTTCGTCAAGATTCCTAGGAAAGAAGGGAGGTTCAGGATCAAAGGAACCCATGAGTCTATGACTTCTTCTAGCCGAAATACTATAGGTTGGAATCAAAGTGATAAAGCTCATACACAAAGGAATGAAATGAAGGGAAGATGAAATGTAAATAGAGATTGTCACAATGCATACTAAGTAAATCTAGATATGAAAGAATATTTTAATATGAAATGAACCTATATTTAAATGCATACCATGTAACTAAAACAAAGTAGATCTAAATATGGAAATGGAAAATCTATCTAGCCACAACATTCAAGAGACATTCTAGCTATGTAAAGGAAATCTAACACCAAGATCAAAAGTGGAAATGTAATAATTCAGGTTCACCAAAATGTATATGGTGAAATAGTGATCAATGGTAGACCACCAAGTCACACATGTACATTGAAAAGACCCTAAATCATATCCTTAAGCCAAATCTAATTTGTACAACCCAAAGGATGTAAGGGAAAAAATGTAAGATCTAGCTAAGGGGAGAATTTAGGGCGTTCCCATTTGTGATGTAAATGGATAGAAGAAAGTGATAAGAGATCTTATGTTTATGATCAAAATAAGATGTAAAAGAAAGGTATAATAACATATATGATCTAATGTGTAGAGTAGATGCAAGAATATAGGAAAAAGAATGTGTGTACCTAAAAATAGGAGAGGAAGAAAGTGCTCAAATGTTGATATTATGTCTGATAGAGTCTCAAAATGTCTCGGTACCAAATCCACTAGTCTGTGATATGCAACCCTGTAACTTGAAACTTTTTGTTTTGTCACAAGAATAGGTCAAAAGTGGTTCGATGTGTACCCAGGTATAGGTCGAAGGTTCAACCTATACCTAATCTGCTCAAAATTAGAAACAAAAAGTGGATCTGGGTAAGTATTCAGATTGGCTTTTTGGCTCTATAACTAAAATTTACACTTTGAATGTCAGGGTATATGTTGAGGGTTTGACCTATACCCAATACTATTGGAATTCAGAATAAAAATGGATTTTAAAAGTTCTCTCAAATGAGTTATCAGATCTGCAACTAAGTCTCCATTCTGAACCTGCGCTTGCACACAAGCTAGAAGGGGAAATTGTTGGGGGAAAGGGCTTGCCTTGGTCAAGCCCCTGTTTAGGAATTGAACTTGAAATGAAATAAGTAAAGCATGTAAAATAAGACAAATGTAAGTATTCACCTTTCTTGTCAAACCCCTGTGGATGGATATGGATATGCTATACCCACAAAAAAATTATGCTTGCTTGATTGAATGTTAAATTGTAGGATGTCTTCACCAAAGAAATAGATCTACAGTTTCCAAATCACAGATTATAGATGTATGTATGCTTGATATGCTTGAAGGAAAGGAATGAATAATAGATATGGATCTTCTTTATCATGTGGTAAATTCCTCCACTACTCCATCATGAGAGAGAAATTCACACAATAGTCTTCAAGTCTTGTAGCCAAATCCTTGCTTGCTTGAAATCACCTTATACTTGAATGCTTATATGTAGATATCATAGATGCACAATGTATGTAAGATATAATAGATAGTAGATGGAAAAATGAAGAGGAGAGAGAGAGAGAGAGAGAGAGAGAGAGAGAGAGAGAGAGAGAGAGAGAGATTCTTTTTGGAACAGTTAGAGGCATGATTAAAATGTGTTAGAGTAATAGTCTCTTAGGTTATTAATTAAATCATTATGATCTAATTACTAACTCACCTATTCACTCTAGTTGCTTAAGCTAACCTGAGGGTTTCCCTTTTAGGGTTTTGTGATTCCTTTTATAAGGATTCACCTCTTTACTTTTGATAAGGATTTTTTCACATCTCATTGTAACATCTTGAAACATATTGTTAATATATTGTTTTCTTGTGCATATGATGTCTCCTGTATTTTGGCCGCCATAGATTCTTCTTGTCTTCTATTATTTTCTTCTTCCATGTGATAGGGTTATGCATGCAGGTGTTCTTGGGAGAATAGGGTTTTACCTATTCTAACATGGTATCAGAGCCATCTTGTTGCTCGCTGTTCATGTTTTGTTGAAACGTGCCAGAAACAAGAGGTCTTGAAGGTTTTCAGAGCCTTTTTTGTGTGGATTTAGAGGTGGGCTTTGGTTATGGTCACTTTGGGCTCAAACAGACATCTCCATTGAGCTCAAAGCACCCCAAAACCCCAGAATCTATATAAAACTTGTCCATTTTGGACAATTGGGCTCTGAGGCAATTTTTTTTTGGTTTCCAGTGCCGTATGGGCATGAAAACTGAGAAAAAAACCATTTTTCATGGTTTTTTGGGCATTAAAAAAGTGCTCCCAATGTTTTAATTAGCGCAACCACTGCGCCATCACCGGTCCACCAGCGCCCGGCCCGCGCCCGGCCCTGTGCAGTCCCCACCGCTACCGGCCCCACCGACCTCTGCCTACGCCTCCTGGCCCTCGCCGGCACCAACCCCTCCGTCGCCCGGCTCCGGCTCCACCGCCCGGCTTCGCCGCCCAGCGGGCCACTTTTCCTGCTAGTGGCGGTCACATGGGTGACCAGGAGCTCCGCTCTAGCCCCCTACGCGCACCATGCGCCTAGGGGCTAACCCTTTTTCAGCCCCAGGGGCTTTAAAATCTTCTTTGGAGCCTTTTTTGACCCTCCTTCACTGTTTTTGCTCTATCTGATGCATACAAAAGTATTTTTCTGACTTCCTTATATCATTGGAAAGCTCTTTCCAAGATCTTTCTGATGATGGAGGTTGGGGTTTTGGGTTCTACCTTTTTGATAGTGTTTTTTGCTGTCAAAGTTTGATGTCTAGTTTTTTCTTTTTAGGAGCCATATCTTGCTCATTCGGACTCTATTTTTGGCAAACCAGATATCGTCGAAAAGCTAGTTCAGTGAGCTTTTCAGTTGCAGGGTTTTTTTTTAGATTTTTCTCCAGGTTCTTTCTCCTCTGAGTTTTTCTCTTTCACACTTTGGCGGACTACTTGGGTTCTACAGGTCCTGGGATCTCTTCTTCTATTCTTCTGGCTCACTCTTCTTTCTGACTTCTGAGCATTGTATGCTTCTCTTCTGTCACATTTTCTTTTCTATAAATGCACTGAGATAAAGTGCCTACTTTTGCATAGCTGGGATCTTGTACACCTTGTGTTTGTTTTTACTCCCACTCAGTTATAAAGTGCCATGGGGGGTTATGATGGTTTTCCTTTTGTGCTCATCCACCTTTGTCAAGTGAGCATACCTTCCACGACATTAGCCCATGCTATGTGTCGGTGACATCACCCTTTATCCTGTGCTTGTACTTCTGTTGCACTATTGGTGTTCCTGATTCTTCTTCCCGCAGATGTTTCTGGCATTGCGTTTTAGTGTTCCCGTCACCCCTCTCCCTGTTCAACATTATGGGGGGGTTCACCTGTTGGCTCTATTGCTTCCTTGGTTTGGTTGAGTGATCTACGTATTCTATTTTTGTTCCTATGTACTAGGCGGATGCAGTGGCTAGGCACCTATGCATTTCAGTGAGATGGTTCATCCACTATATAGACACTCGTTCTTTCCTACTTTGGAGGTCACCTCTTCGATTGATCATCTCTTCAGACTTTGTCTTCTCTACTTGGTCATGCACTATTTCAGTGGGGGTTCCAGCAGTTACTTCTGACAGTGTTTGCAGCTTCATGCTTCAGAGATGCTTCTTGCTCTTTCTTGTTCCTTTCTTTGGGACATTTCTCTAGATTGGAGGCTTTGTTTCCTTCATCCAGTCCATCTCTTTTTGGGGTAGAGTTTTTCCCACTGGGTTTTCCCTATTTCCCCACTTTACAAAGATTTTGTGTATTGGGTACCTGATCAGGCCTTGTTGCTGGGACCCTTCTTTCCTGCTTTCTGTAGTAGTCTCCTAGGTTTTTGCTTCTCCCTAAGCTTATATTAAGGGGGGGTGTTAGAGTAATAGTCTCTTGGGTTATTAATTAAATCATTATGATCTAATTACTAACTCACCTATTCACTCTAGTTGCTTAAGCTAACCTGAGGGTTTCCCTTTTAGGGTTTCATGATTCCTTTTATAAGGATTCACCTCTTTGTTTTTGATAAGGAGTTTTTCACATCTCATTGTAACATCTTGAAACATATTGTTAATATATTATTTTCTTGTGCATATGATGTCTCTTTTATTTTGGCCGCCATAGATTCTTCTTGTCTTCTGTTGTTTGCTTCTTCCATGTGACAGGGTTATGCATGCAGGTGTTCTTGGGAGAATAGGGTTTTACCTATTCTAATAAAATGTATAATTTGTTTTAGCCCTCCTATACTACTGAGGTTTTATGTTGCATCTGGAAAGTAAGAAATAATGATATCTTTAACATGGTAAGAAGAAGGCTTCCTGAGGGACTCACACAATTTGATGTTTCTTCGCAGGTCACTATTATAATTTTGAGATATCAAATGCCAAATTTATCAAGCTTCTCGCGGACGAGATTGTGATGGCAGATCAAAAAGAGATGAGGTATAGACACTCATGTGCTTACAACAACAAAACAAATCCCACATTCCATAAGTATCTTATGGATTCTCAAAAGCAGTACAATGAAAAAGGAAAAGTGAAAGAAGTAGATAACAAAAAGGATAAGAAGAAACACTAAGCTAGGATCCATTTCAACAATGAGAGAAACTCAGACATTGAAGAAGTTAATTCTAATGAAGACTTACCTATTTTGTTCCCTCCTCTTGGATGCTTGGAATAGGAAGATTATAATGAAAGTAGGAACTACAATAGTATATGTTGTGTTTTGTAGGAGTCGACTCTTTTTTGTCACTGCTAGTTTGATGTTGTATGTCAATATTTTGTTGGTACTATGATACTCTATGTTGTTGCTTTTTTTTAGTAATTATATGGTTTAGAAATATGGCATTATGTGTTGTAAGCCACATATGACTGTATTTTTTGTTAGTTGGGATTGACAAATTAGCTGATTTGATCACTGAATAAACTGATCAGTTTGATGTATTGAGACTATTTTATAACTAATATGAAAAAAATCAGAATGCATAGAATTCATAGAGAATTACATGATGGGTAATCAATATTCCCTTGGTTCTAACATTGTGCCCATGAATCCATAGCCTATGTGCAAGCTCTCTTAATTTGTCAAAAAATGGGAAAGACACTTGGGTTTTCAATGTGGATGAAGCACTACTCAGTAATTTTCCCTATTACTAGACTGTTCAATTTGGGTAAGCAAAGAATTTTTTTTTGTATTTTATGGACTTAAAATTAGGTATATGTTTGATATCAATGGCTTCAAGGTTTGCAATCAATATTATTTTAATACAAAAGGCCTACATTCTTTCAAGTGTAAATTCTTACTGTACATGTCCTTTTTGGAAGGATTTGAACATCTGTCTGGAAGTGAGAGAAGAAATAGTTCATGGATAAATACAATTGAAAAAGACATAGATGCTAATGCTTAGGGTCCTATCACCGGGATCACTGATTTAAGTCATTCTTAGAATCAGGTTTAGTTTTGGATTAAAAAATATGTAGACAAAAGTGATACCAATATTTCTGGGCATCCTTACTAATCTATTTTCATGATAGGTTATGCATAATTTATAATATACATAGAAAATATAGGTATTGAATAAAATTGCATATAAATACTTTGTTGGGATTAATGGGAAGTATGTACTGAGAGGGGAGAAGTGAATCAGTACCTCTAAAACTTTTGTATCCCTTTTATCAATTAACCATTGTAATCAATTGTATATCCAATCAATCTGATTTAAACTATCTTGATGTGAGTTATATCAATTCATAACATTAACATATATGTGAGAATTCATAGAAACATTCATGAAAGTAAACTGACACATAACACAAGATATGATATTGCATAAAACTCCTGTGAGGAAGTAAAAACTGCAGTGGGGATGGCACCCACAAAATCTTCACTATCTGTAGATTGGAAGGGGACGGTTAAGGCTTAAAACTTGCTCACTTTTGATGATCTACCTTGTTAGGAGTATCGATGGAGACCTGTTAAAGTATACTCTATTAAGAGCTTTAGAAAAATTGTTGAGTGTGCACTCGGTTAAGAGATTTGTTGTTGGACTGTTAAATCCACCTTCCTTGAAAGGATTTTTACACTTTGCTCCACTTGTTAGAATGATAGAAAATTAAAAATTGAACTAGTAAATAAAATCTCCTAATGCTGATACAGATCCAATTTAGTTTACATAAAAATATTATCACCTAATTGTGATTGAATAATACCTCTGATTTTTGGTATGATATGCTCTTGGTTCTGATAACTAGATTCACCCTTTGTTGTTCCTATTCTTGAAACTCTCAATCTAATCCATAGATGTGCTCATCTGATTCATTCATGTTCTCCTCTCTCTTCACAACGTTAATAATGAATGATTTCATCATCTATTTATACATGGATTGACTTCATCAAGTTTCGATAAAAACAATGTTAACTCTAAGATCAGGTTTACAACTTGTACCTAGATCTCCTAGTCTATGTGTTCTAAACCAGTTAGACTGATTAAAACACTTACATTCATGTATCTTGTCCCTAAAGAAATGGATTTAAAACAAATAAATATCCTATAAATAGAATACACTTGCTTTATCTAACATGGAAGTCAGATCCACTTTTTGCGGGCTGTAATTGACTTTCGGTTTTGTCTGTCAGTCATGCTTGACTATCCTTCGGTTTTGTTTTGTTGGTTACTCTTTAACTATCTTGTTGGTCTGCACTATGTCTTGCATATTGGGTTCCTTTGTTGGGTTCCACTTTATCTTTTTGCTTTGTGATTTTGGTTTACACACTAAGTTGTGTCGTCGGTTCTCTTTACACTTAGTCATCTTCAATGATCTCTTAATATCTAGTCTTCGGTTTTCTCATGTCCTCTCTTTCATTGTATGTTTACCGAAAGTGTTGTTTGTATACTAATGGAAAATTAATGTCATCAATCTCCCCCTTTGACATTAGTATCAAAAACTGATATGCGCAAAATACTAACAAAAATGTTAAGTATAAATAACATATATAATCCTTAGTCATTTAATGACTCCCCCTATGTATATGCCAGTATAACTGTACATATGATGTCTTTCCTTATACATATCATTTTTCCATATGAATATACATATACATATATGCCATTTGCACATCTGAATGAATGAATGAATACATGTCATTTTCTCTTTTTGTATTTTGTACTCATATCATTTTCCCCCTTTTTTGATATTAAGGGCAAAGGTCTTTACCTTAGAGTTTATCAAAAATGTGGGAGTGTGAAGACTTCATGTCTTCCATCATTTTCTCTCATTGTTCTTTGAGGTTCTCCAGAGCTATGTGCTTGAGTGTGATCTTTGAGTGCATGTCGTAGATGTTGTCTACTACAAACATCTCGAGAGTTTCTATCAGTTGCCTTGCTGAACTGATGTGTTGTTGGAGTGGTGTAAGGTTTGGCAGAAGTTGAGCTTGTAGCTCGGTTACTTCTTCCCTAAACTATGTTTCTGCCTCCCATAGTTCCTGTCTTAGCCTTTTTATCTCAATTATCTTCTCATAATGCAGTTTGACTGCATTGTCTCCATCGGTGGTTAAGATTTGTGCACTATTTTCTAGATCTGTATCCAGCTTTGTAATGTTGTCACTATTCTCTTTAGTGAACTTGTCTATTGTGCTCAATTTTTGAATTAAGGCTATTGCTTCAGATATGATTGGGTCTAATTCAGTGATGAATTCTGATAGCTTTACCTTATTTACCGCCACTTCTTGGCTGATGTTCTTGATGAGCTTTTGTTGGTACTTCATCTCGGCTCTCTCCTCAATTTCCTTCTTAGCATAAATATTCTGAGTTGTGATTGCATCGGTGAGTGTAGTTAATTGATCAAGTATTGGCTTGTTTTGATCAATATCAACATTGGGCACAATTTGATGTAATATGTCTTGTGTTGTCTCCAGTGCCATGGAGTCCCTGTGCTGTTTCTCCAGCTTCTCCTGCAATGCCTTCCTTTGGCATATTTCTCCATATTCCTGTAATGCTTCAAAGTCAAGTGTAGATGGGTCACACTTTGGTATTTCTATAAGTTCATCCAATGTGACCTCTAGCTTTTTCTTCTTCTATTTCTTCTTCTTCTTCTGGGAATCACTAGAGTGTAAAACCATTGCCAATTTCTTGGCCTTCTCAGTTGTGCTCGATGAAGTGACCTATTGTGCTTCTTTCTGCTGCTTGGCATCAATTTTAGCTTGTCGGGTGTCTGCAAATGTCTCCACATTCACCTTAACATCATCGGTAGCACACTTGTCGGTTTCCTCAGTAGTACCATCTTTAGGTTTGTCTCCTTCACTGGTGTCCTTAGCTTCATCAGTCTTGGTTTCTGCATTCTTGTCTTGTGAATCCGCATCCTTTTCTTTATCTCCTCTTGTTACCTTATCAGTTTCGATTACATCTTGAGTATCTCTGATGTCTTACTGACCATCAGTGTTGTCTTTGTTTTCATCTTCTCCTGCATCCTTGGGAGTATCCTTCTCAGGTGTCTTGCTTGATTCTTGCAGGATATTGATAGCCTGTATCAATATTGGCATGTTTCCTAGAATATTCACTTGTGCAGTATCAACATTTGTGTCCTGTTCATCGGTTTTGTGCTTTGCAGCAGTGACATCTTCATCCTTATTCACTTCCTTTGTTGGGTCATCGGTAATGTCTATGACATTAGTATCCACAATGTTGTCATTTGTGGTATTTGACCATGATTCATCTGCAACATCTGCAGTCTTGTTGCCGGTTGTATCATCTTCTTCTTTATCTAACTCAATAGATGTGTCATCTTGAGTTGCCTTATCAACATCTTGTTGTCAAAGGTCTTTGTCGGGGCTTTCCTCCTCAATAGTTCTATTCATTATCTTGCACCATTTGTTGCGGCTATCCTTCTCAAGCTCTATAAGCTTTCCTTCAAGGAATTTGTATGCTCTCAGCTTTGGTGAGAACTCCTTTTTGTACTTCTCCATCATTTCATCAATTTCTACCTTCTTTGATTTAGGTGGCATGAGAGAAACAAGTACTCTCTCTCTCTCTCTCTCTCTCTCTCTCTCTCTCTCTCTCTCTCTCTCTCTCTCTCTCTCTCTCTCTCTCTCTCTCTCTCTCTCTCTTATTTCCTTCTCATTCTTCAAAGTAAATGTCAAACGGGAGTATAGTCTATCCAAGAGTTTCCTTGGTACATAACTTCTTTCAAATTGAATCGATACATATTTAAATTTGTACATTTTGGCTATGATGGCATCCTCTACTTTATTTTGATCTTCTGGGTCTAACTTCAACCATCTTCTGATCTTTGAATCTGATATAGATCCAGAGTTTGCAATAGATTTGCATATGTCATCAATAGATTCAGGAGGTGTTACCTTGACGCTTTTTTCTTCTATAGCTTCATCCTGCTCTATGTCTTCTATATCCTCTTGGGTTCTTATGAATTTCATTCCTCTTTTGTTTTTCCCTCTCTTCGGTGTAGGAGATTTCCTCTTGTAAGTCCTGACCTTTCCTTTCTTCAACGGTGAAGGAGTAGAATCCTTTGATGTTTGGCTTCTTGTCCTAGAAGCAACTGTTGTCCTTGGCTTTTTAGTTGGTGGAGGAGGTGGTGAATCTGACTCTGTTTCCTCAGATTCATCCTTTCCTTCATCTTTACCAACATATATTGTTCTTTGGTTTCTTCCTCCTGTTCAACTTCTTCATCCTATTCAGCTTCTTCCTCAGTTGCTGACAGTATCTTCTTGAGATTCTTCACCATCTTGTCTTTCTTCCTGACAATTTTCTTAAAAACTAGGCTAGATTTTATTCTTGTCTTGGCCTCTTCATATGTTCCAATTTTTGGTTGTTTCTTATCCAATGGCTCAGTGATCAAGGCATCAATTGCCTTAGTTGCAAGATCAATGTTGATCTCATACTCTAATGGTTGCAACCATGTTGTCCTCGGTACAACATGCTTAATGTATGTATTGTCAGTATCAACCATGAAGCATATCTCATCCTTATATATTTCAATGATTTTCTTGGGGTTTCTTACCCTCTTTTGCATTCAATCTTTGAATACATTGAAGTATTCATCCACGACTGTCTCAAAGTTATCTCCCAGTGTAGCTATGTGCTCACTGATTTGCATGGTGACCAGTTTGGTGCTGTCCCATTTCACATCTCCAACCGATGGGAATGTTTCTTGAAAATAAAAGAAAATACACATTATTAGTGAGCCAAACTTACAAGTGTTTGACTTTGCATTCCTGATAGTCTTTAGAGTGTCTTTCAACTGATTCAGGAATAGTTTAGATAAGTCCAATTGTGTTCCCTTCTTCACAATTTTGAATGTTGTGTTCACTGCACCTGATGCTATGTTGTTCAATCTGCTAGCTTGGAAGAATTTGTATCCTAGAACACATGCACAGAACTTGATCTCATCATCGGTTATTGTTGTAACTTTTAGTCCTCTACCATCCCATTTGGCTCCTATCATCTTCTCGGTCTCGGCCTTTGGTGGATGCTTTAGTGCCTTAACTTTCTTGGTTATGGGGTAACCAATGAGTGCATGAATGACATCTCAGTTTATTACCTTCGGTTCATCAAGCCATAGCTTGTTGTTATGCATTCGGCTTAGCACTAACCGAATCCATTCAGTTTTGAAAACCTTCAGGAACATTAGGGCATTGGTGAGCCCTTTTACTTCAATGTGCTTATGTTCGTCTTTCAGTGTTCCATCATCGTTGCACAGCTTCTTCAACCTCTGAAGTTCCTATCTCTGCAATCTTGCAGCGTATGAAAGATCGAACATCTTCCATGAGTAAAACCCTAGCTGGTATGCGTGAAAATGCTCCAGCGTCTTCGGTTTGTGAGGAAACCTCAGGATGGATATTTTAGTTAGGTTCCTCACACGCTAAATTCTTAATGAGTTTGAACTCATCCTTCTTTGTGTTCTTGGATTTCACGGTTCTTGATGTCGAGGCCATTTTTAGAAATTTAGGGCTTCCTACGAAATGCATGAAAACAAAGTTGTCAGTCTCGTAGAACTTACTGTTTATGCTTGTAATGATTCCTGAACTGCTTTGGAGTGCTGGTGGTCGAGTCGTGGTCTCTCTGTGACTTAGTTTCTCTTTGCTCAAAAATCGCCTTGGTCACTCTGCTCTAGGTGTCATGACAAATGAGTTGTTCCATTTCCCTATTTATAGGTGTTTCCCTAAAACACGTGCCATAAATGCTTACCAACTCCTTGGTGTATGAAGACTGAGCTCGTCAGTGAAGACTTCACTTTCCTTCGGTGACACTTATAACATTTTAGAGCAGTCGTTGTTCACTTGCTTTTAGCGATAGGTTTTGGTGTCATTGACAACTTGTTCATTTGATTGTTTACCGATGAGGCTCAGTTTATACTTAGCAACTTTTCTTTCAACCAACGCTTCTCGGTAAATGTAGGTAGTCTTAGCTTTGAGTGTATACTGACGGGTTTTGATATATATGCCCGAAAGCATAGTTATCAAATTTTTTAACAAGTAATACCATGATGCATCTTTCTTATGCTAATTTGGCATTATATCAACATACTATGGAACTAATGTAAAATAATAGCTTGGGGTAAAACAATTCCATACTTACTTGTTCTTCTTAGGTGGGGGTGATGATGTCACCAGATCCATTGGATGGGGTGTCACCATTTGCATTGCTCTGTCCAACTTCTTCATTGCTTGAAGCTTTTCTCCACATTTTGTCTCTTGCCCTCTGGATATCTTCAATGGTGTTTCCATTGGGATGTGTGCTTGTCTCTGTCATTCGGTCTTTGCAGTCTTTCTTGAAATGACCAACTTTATGACAATGTAAGCATGCCATTCCAAGGTTAGTCCAACCTCTAGACTTCCTAGTCCACTGTCTCATATAGTTTGCAACAATGTGACCATATAATCCACATGTTGTACAATTTATCCAAGTATTGTAGTCCCATACATACTGATTACTGACTCTCTTCGGTTGATAGGGAGTTTCTTGACCTTTAGGTTTCCATGCTTGCCTTTTCATTTTCCTGCATTCAAGAGTTGTGTGCCCATTCATTTTACACGTAGGAAAATATTTTTCCATGTAGGTTTCCTTCTTTGGTTGTTTCATCTAAGACTTACATTCATATGCTTTATGTCCTTTCTTGTTACATTTATAATAGAATCCTATGAATGAAGATGTAGATTTAGGAATACCTTTCATTTTGCCTCTGCATACATTTGATGTATGGCCTTGCTTTCCACAGTGATTGCATGTAAGCTTTCTTGGTCTTGAATTTGTGTAGACATTCTTTAGATCAACTTGATTTGATGATTCTCCATTCTCGGTAAAACCTAGACCGGTATTATTGTTGACTCTTTGTTGTCCTTCAAGAAAATCATCCATTCTTTTATTGCTTTCTTGACAATTTCATTATGTTGTTGCTGAATTCTTATTTCATGTTTCAACTTTTCATTCTCATCCCTTAGTTCACTGATAGCTTCTATTCTTTCAATGAGTTCAACATTTAATTTGTTTGCCTCTTGACTCATAAGAATAATCTGTTTTGTAATCTCATGGTGATGCTCTGTAAGTCTTTGTGTTTCAGACTCTTTTTCTTGTAGCTTTTCAGTGATCTTTCTTCTATCATCAATAGCTAGTGTTCTTTCTTTCTCAGCTTGTCTAGCATTGTTCATGACATCAATCATCCTTACCATCTGTGTCTCTTGACCAATTTGCAGAGATTTAACTTGTCCAACCAGATGTAGATTGATTTTAGTTAGGCTTGTGATGCTTTCTTCTGATGTATGCGATGCTTTGCTTGTAGTCGATCCCGAAGACTCAAAGAAATCTGGTATCTCTTCATCATGATAATCTGTCTCATTACAACGAGATGCCATATTCTTTCTTTCATCTAGCAGTTGTCTCATACTGATTGTAGCTTCTTTATACTGTTCATAGAACATATGAATTTCAAGCTTTTTATTCTCAATATTTTTATCAAGTCTGTACTTCTCCATTGTATGATCTTTTCTCTTAAGCCTTTAAGCTTTTCAAGAAGAGACTTAGCTCTGATACAAATTGTTGGGATTAATGGGAAGTATGTACTGAGAGGGGAGGGGTGAATCAGTACCTCTACAACTTTTGTATCCCTTTTATCAATTAACCTTTGTAATTAATTGTATATCCATTCAATCTGATTTAAACTATCTTGATGTGAGTTATATCAATTCATAACATTAACATACATGTGAGCATTCATAGAAACATTCATGAAAGTAAATTGACACATAACACAAGATATATGATATCGCAAAAAACTCCTATGAGGAAGTAAAAACTACGGTGGGAATGACACCCACAAAATCTTCACTATCTGCAGATTGGAAGGGGCTGGTTAAGGCTTACAATTTGATCACTTCTAATGATCTACCCTATTAGGAGTATTGGTGGAGACCTGTTAAATTCTACTCTGTTAAGAGCTTTAGCAACACTATTGAGTGTGCACTCGGTTAAGAGATTTGTTGTTGGACTGTTAAATCCACCTTCCTTGAAAGGATTTTTACACTTTGCTCCACTTGTTAGAATGATAGCAAATTACAAATTGACCTGGTAAATGCAATCTCCTATTGCTGATACAGATCCAATTTAGTTTACATAAAAAGATTATCACCTAATTGTGATTGAATAATACCTCTGATTAGCGGTATGATCTGTTCTTGGTTCTGATAACCAGATTCACCTTTTGCTATTCCTGTTCTTGAAACTCTCAATCTGATCCATAGACGTGTTCGTTTGATTCATTCATGTTCTCCTCTCTCTTCACATCGTTAATAATGAATGATTGCGTCATCTATTTATAGATGGATTGACTTCTTCAATTTCTGATAAAACAATGTTAACTCTAAGATCGGGTTTACAACTTGTACCTAGATCCCATAGTCTATGTGTTTTAAATCAGTTAGACTGATTAAAACACTTACATTCATGTATCTTGTCCCTAAAGAAATAGATTTTAAACAAATAAATATCCTATAAATATAATACACTTGCTTTATCTGACGTGGACTTCAGATCCACTTTTTGCGGACTGCAACTGACTTTCGGTTCTGTCTGTCGGTCATGCTTGACTGTCCTTCGGTTTTGTTCTGTTGGTTTCTCTTTAACTGTCTTGTCGGTCTGCACTGTATCTTGCATATCGGGTTCCACTTTATCTTTCTACTTTGTGATTTTGGTTTACACACTAAGTTGTGTCGTCGGTCTCTTTACACTTAGTCAGCTTCGGTGATCTCTTAATATTCGATCTTTGGTTTGCTCATGTCCTGTCTTTCAGTGTATGCTTACCGAAAGTGTTGTTTGTACACTAATGGCAAATTATTGTCATCAGACTTGTCATTAAATCGTATAGGATCATTCTTAATGACCTATGACTAAACATAAAAATATTTGAGGCAAATAATACCTTTTAAGGGTAGGGCATACTAAGAGCTCAGAACTCAATGGCCATATACAAATTTACACTTATGATCGATCATAGAATGCCATAATAAATTTATTTTCAGCTTAGAAAAAAATCCCTTAACATCCCAAATGTACCTCATGATCAAAATCAATGTCTTTATTGTGATTGTTATTTATCATATTAGAAAATATGTTACATGATTAGTTAAATTCTAAGTCATTATAGAACATATACAAGGATTTTAACTCAAAGGAAAAGTAGGATGATTTTTTCACATATCAATACACAAAACTCAAAAAAGATAAAGATGATAAAATAAGGAAAAGGGATAGATAAAGATTTTAAAAATGCTTAGGTTTGTAAAATAAATTAAAAATAACATCCTAAAGCCAAGGCTATTAAGTTGTAGGATCACATGGGTACACCAAAATGAATTAAAAAATTGAAATGAAAAGACCAAATAAACCCTTTCTAGTTTGTCTTAAGGGTAAATAAATGCAATCACATAATAAACAAATAGAAGTAATGTAGGCGAAAGAGTTGTGATTAATAATTTTATTAGATTAAATACTTGGATTTAAATAAATTTACCAACAATAATATACTCAACTCTAAATTTGGTGAACATTCCTTCTAATAAATGTTGTTAATTATTTTGTTGATTTCTTTGATTAGTATTCTAGAAGTTATGGGTGATCCATCTATGTAAGAACACATTGTCTATTTGTTATTCTATTTTTTTTTCATGCCTACACAACTAATCTCCACACCTACATATTTGATCTACATTCAAAAATTTGGAACCCAACATGCATAAATTATTTGCACATAAATTGGTGTTTGGATCCTACTTGCCTTCATGCTTGAAATCTACTAGCTAAAATGAGTTATATTGATACACATTGTTTATGAATTTTCTAAGTAAAGGATAATATCCTTTGGCCAAATCCTTCTTGTTCATTGAATGATTTGGTAGGGATGATCAAAGATGTCAAATTAACGTATATAGTGATGTGCATGATGCTTTAATTAATACGTTTTGACGTTCTCTATGTTTTTGATAGATCTTTAATAGTTCTAATATTGATGCCACTGAAATAGGGTCTTAAATACAACACTATAATACATAAATTAATTAATTTTAAGTTTAAGTCAATAAATGATAATTAGTTAGAGTAAGTTAGCTTGGGCGCAAAATTTACAACTGAATTTAGAAGTTTTAGAAATTTTTTTGTGTAGAATTAACATAGTCAAAGTATACGTTCAACTATGCAACTTAAGATATTGAATAAATAAATTGATGTTTTAAGTTTAATGCTTAAAAATGTATGTATATAAAATATAATTAAGCTTTATTTTTTTATTTTTTTTATAGGTGAAGTGCACAAATTTTTAGCCTGAACCTTGCTCCAGGTGAGGCCACAAACGAAGAACCTCATCCTTAACATAGCACTTGAATGACGTACTAGCATTAACGCACGACCATCTTACTCATCCCCCAACAATATCCTCCTCGACAATCTCTTGTCTCCTTCATGTCATCCTCCTCATCTTCTTCCCCTTTCCTCTCTTTTGTCTCATTCACACACTCATATTTAATATATAAATTATTAAAGCCAAAACAAAACAAAAAGATATACTAAACACTTTCACTATTAGAAAAACATAATCAAATTTATTGATTAAAAACTTCTTGCCCCGGTTTCCTTATACAAACTATTTTAGCATAGTGAATTGTTCTAAAATAACAAGCCATACCCTTAGGAAATAAGACTGTCTAATCTTAACAAGGAATGAAAACAAATAAAGGCGTATATTTGTGGAGGAATCAAGTACAAAGTTGCTTTCATAACCTACTTTTCTAAAGTCTAATAATTTCAATCATATTTTTATTTCATTTTTGTCAAACATTGCAACCTTACAGAAAACGTGGGGCATTTGTTGAGCTCTGATAAGACAGAGCTAGCGTTCACGTTAACCAATCAATAAACTACAGGACACAACCAAGAATCTACTTATTCTATTACCCTTGCTCGAATGCCCCACTAATCAACTGATTATGGCTTGCATTCGGCAATTTTTTGCCCTCATCTTTCTCCTCTCCTGTTTTCTGCAATTCATATCAGCCCAAAACTCTGAAAGGTTTATAGACTGGGTCTCTGAGGAATCTACAGCTCAGCAATCATGGCAAGTCAAGCCCAGACAAGATAGCCGATTTTGTGAGGCCTGGAGATTTGGAGTTGAAACCAACAATGTGCGCGATTGGAAAAAGATTCCTTCGGAATGCGTGGAATTCATCGAGAATTACATGATGGGTAGTCAATATGCCCTCGATTCCAGCATTGTGGCGAATGAATCCATAGCCTTTGCAAGCTCTCTTAATCTGTCAAACAATGGGAAAGACGCCTGGATTTTCGATGTGGATGAGACACTACTCAGTAATTTGCCCTACTACCAGAACGTTGAATTTGGGTAAGCAAAAAAGAAAATTTTGTGTTTTGCTGGACTTAAAATTAGGGATATGTTTGATATCAATGACTTCAGGGTCTGCAATCAATATTGTTTTAATTTTACAATTCTTAAATTGTAAATGCTTACCTTACATGTCCTTTTTGGAAGGATTTGAACATATGTCTGGAAGTGAAAGAAGAAATAGTTCAGGGATTAATACTATTGAAAAATAAATAGATGCTTAACCCGTTGTCAGGATAAGTTAAGCATAATTTATAATATTAACAGAAGATAAAGGTTTTGAATGAAATTGCATAGAAAGACCGGGCTTTGAGTTGTATAGGATCATTCTTGACGACTTATAACTAGGCAGAAAAATATATTATGCTGGGCTTATTTGCTTTTCATTAGGCTTCATCAATTCGTGGTATAAGGAGAAGAATACTTTCTGGATAAAACGAAGTTTAGAATGAATGAGATTTCCTCACGGAATGAATGATGGACTGGATTACAGATTCAAGCTTCTAAAACAGATAACTCTGCATGGGTTCAAGATGTAGGGAAATCATAATACCACAAATCCAAATGCAACAAAAATTAATTACCAAATATCCACGTAACTAAGATCATAAATACAGGGCCAATCATGGCATTCTTGTCCTTGCCAACAAGTTTCAAACCTTTGGTGGGTTATTTTCTTTGTTCATGCATTTCGAGTCTTTGCTGGTCTGTCGCCCTTGTGGGTTTGGATCATTCACCCTTCTAGATTCGAACCTTCACTGGGCTGCTAAGTTGGTGGACTTTCAGCCCCTGCTAGACCGCTGTGCTTGTGGGTTTAGACTGTTGTGACTGTTGTCACGTTGTGTTAATGCTAAGCATTCATGGCGGAGATGAGGTGCCCCATTTGGGGCCTCATCTGCTCGGACCAGACAAAATTCCTGAATTACCAAGCAAAAATAAGAAAAATCATAAATACATGATTCGATAACTGTTATATCGCTTCCATGAGCAGAAGATGTTATATCAATCTGCTGAGAGGGGTACATGGGAGGACTTTTTCTATTAAGTGCCAGCTCGGCTGCATATCTACCTTTGTCCCAACAGGGATTGATCAGCATCTTTGTCGATATCCTTTGATATACCTTAAATAAGCAATGCTAATTCTTGCATAAAATTAAACATCTTCATCCCCCCTGCACTCAGCGAAGAGGGGTCTGAGACTGAAATATTGCCTTTAGTGTGTTTTTCTTTTCATGTTTTCAGCTTTGGGGCTTTGATTGAATGTGGTTGTTTTGCAGAGCACTGGATTTTGATGAGAATTCTTTTGATAAATGGGTCATTGAGGCAGCGGCTCCGGCATTGGGTTCGAGTTACAGGGTATATACCCATCTTCTTCAATTGGGGGTCAAAGTGTTTTTTTTGACTGGTAGAGATGAAACCCAGAGAAATGCCACTGCGAAAAATCTGATCCAGGCTGGCTACCATACATGGGAGGAGCTTTATTTGAGGTAATCCTTTGCACCTATTTAGGTTTGTCAATGTTTATTGTGTCTGCTTTTTGGTGGCTAACTCATGGTAAGGGCCACGGTCAAGCTTGCTTAGAGAATCATCATTTTTTATTGATGATTTTGTGAATGAAGTTTTATGGATAGGGTTTGTATTTGAGCTCCACTTTCAGTTGGGCTGGAGAACTTTTCCAAAGTTTATTTACTTGTAAAGGCTTAAAGCTTCTGTAATCCGTAATCGTTGGAAAAAATGGATAAAACCTGCATATAATATTTAAGAAAAACAATGCTTGTGGTCAAGCTTCTTGACTTGTCATGACTGGAAACGTTGATTTTCTTGAATCCTTTGTGCTATTCATATCTTAACACCCTTTTCTCAACTTCCAGAAAACCATAATGAAATTTAAGACATGTTTGGGACAATTTGAAAATGTGCCCAGCGTTTTCCTGCTGTTCTTAAGGAGTTTTAGGAAGTTCCCTGCACCAAAACACATTTTCAAAATACTTGTTAATTGTCCAATATTATCTACAAGGTTTTGAAACCTTTTCGATACTGTTTGCAAGGATTTTTCAAAGCTTATTTCATCTCCAAACCTTTGCGTGCTTATTCTGTACTTCCATATGATTGAAATGGTTATTATTGCACATGAGACAAAGGGTCTAGAAGACCACAAATGATGCTGCTGTCTTAACTATCAAAGGGACTGAAAATTTCAATATTGCTCTGTAACGAAGGTAGGAACTTCCTACCATTGAGTTGGGCCGGAAATTCCTCAAGAATCTATATCATACTCTTCAGAGTGTTCTACAATGGAGTCCATGCGTATACCTCTCATTAGTTTCCTTGTGAAATGAGCATGTCATTTTAGAGTCTAGACTGGACATTTCATATTGAGGGAGCGAATTTTGATTGTGAAAACATGGAAAAGTTTGAATTCAGATAATCGATGTATTCTTTTTCCCCATTAATGGTTTTGTGAGTGAATTTTCATGGACAGTGCATGGAAAGACCAGTTGTTGAGCACAAGACAGCTTTCATGTTTCATTTGATGTCTCTGTGTTTGAATTTTTTTGGATGTGTCACAGGGGCCCAGATGATCATGGGACGAGTGCTGTAGTTTATAAATCGGGCAGGAGATTTAAAATTGAGCAGGCTGGTTTTCGGATCCGGGGAAACTCTGGTGATCAATGGAGTGATTTGATTGGATATTCAGTTGGGGATAGGACCTTCAAGCTTCCCAATCCCATGTATTATATTGCCTAATTTCAGTGCCTTACTTTGTTGACTTGGGCAACTATAACTCAATATTCAAAATATCTGGTTAACTAATCAAACATCTTCATATTATTTTCTTAAGGATTTCAATATTGGCAACGAAGAATTCGCTAACCTCTGTTATAGTCCTTTTTAGAGAACCATTTGTTTTAATGTCTGATTTTCACAACGTAATTGTGTGACCTGTAGATAAACTAATGTAAATTGCACATCCACAAGAACCGAGCCTGCTATCAGCTAAGATGGCCGCCACTTGGATAAAACATTTAGATTTTAGCTTTTGTTTTTCAGCTCTTTTGCTTTACAATATTCCAATCATTAAAGAAGATATTCAAAATAGCTCGCGGTCTTACTGCCTAAAATGGTAGCAATTGTGACATTGTAAAATCCTTGTCTTACATATTGTTTAACAATACGAATCTGTTGAACTCTGATACATTGTGAACTGTAGATTTGATATTGTAGAGTAAGATGAATTGGAATAGAAATCTGATCATCATCCAGTTAATATAGGAGAGCTTTCCTTAATTTTTTTTTCCCATGAATTCTGTTGTTTTTAAATATTTAAGTTTTTAACAAGTAGTGTTGAAGGTGAAGGGTTTCTAGGTCAAGTTTAGGTCAGACTCGAATTCGGTACAGAAGAAATCGCTTGTGAAAGACCACAAAACTAGACAGGTCAAACACCTTTCACAGGAAGACAACCCGAGCTGACAAATTATTAGATTTTAAACTGGCTGTAATCCTATGTTCCCCACCACAGAATGAATCCATTTTGATACTGTAGTACATTTATTAGACGATTTCCAGTATTCCTTTCCTATTTTATCAACTTCAACTCTTAAGATCTCGAGTGTAACATCCAACATAAGATTCAGAGCATGATAAAAGAATTCTAATGATTGCAGATGTTTCCTCAATGATTAATATATTGTTTTCAAAAATTAGAGAGAGATTTGAAAAACAAGCTTAAAGAGCTAAACATGTTATAAATAGGAAGCATCTCCTCTTAAGAAAAAATAAAGATACAGATTGGAAAAAGTTATATTGTGTGCTAGGTAGTGGACATCTTTGCCTGCATTTGTCTGTGGAGCCATTACATGGCCCGTGGCGTTCAATTGATGTTTTTTCATGAATACGGAGCATTGTTACTCATTTTTCTTACTCGGCCAAATTTGCCTCATCAATCTTGAATTTCCTCAGCTCTCACCATTAGTGAAGCAGCTCCAATTTCTCAACTAAGTTTTGATGTACATAATGTTCCCTGCAATCTACATCAACTATTCCTTATTTCTACATTAGACATTTCTTACTCTCTTTTATTGATCTTAATTGCTTTGGGATCTCTGAAAACTCTATGATTCAGATAACTCCATTAAATTTATTGTATTGCTCCAAATCAAATGTTTTGTGGGTTTTACGGGTTAATGTTCCTCCAAATCTTGGGATGGAAATAAGATGCTCCCTACTCTCCTAGGTCGTTTCGACTGAAATTTTGATGGAGCCTCTCGAAATAACAGTGGTCCATTTTATTTTGGTTGCTTTGTACAAAACAAAGCGAAGCCAGCTCTCTGATTTTTCTGGGAGGAAACAAATAACGAAGCAGAAGCACAGACCCTCCTCTTAAGGTCGAACTAAATGGTTTACTTGTATTGATTGAGTTTCGCACATATGGGTGTCTGTGCCTCCTTAAGAGAGCAGCAACACTGTTGTCACTTGGTAGTACTCCATATCATGAGTGAATGAATGGAAGTTTTTAATGGCAGAAGCTATGTGCCTCCTTAAGACGAACAGCAACACTGTTGTCACTTGGTAGTACTCCATATCATGAGTGAATGAATGGAAGTTTTTAATGGCAGAAGCTAAGCTCCAAGACAAATTGTCCATGGCTATGTATCCCATACTTGGATGTAAAAAAGGTAAGCAAGTGTACAAAACTGTTGTCAGTCTCGTCAGTATCATCTGACGGAGGGTCCCCCCAATCATTAGCGGTACCATGCTGGAAATCAGGCCTCCGAGAGTTATAACGGCCCCGTCCTAAGCCGCCAAGGGTAAGCGGCCATGAATAAGCCGCCATGCGTAGTTGGACCCACTAACCGCGGTTTATTAACCGACATGTCAAATGACTGTAGGGACAACGTGTCAACAGATAATGTCACATAAAAGTACGAACTAAATTTCTCTTAAAAGTCGCAGTTCGAGGCGTGATTTTGAAAATTTGACATATGGGGTTTTTTCTGGTAGCTCTTTGGTTATCGCTTTGGTAACACCTAATTTCTTCTATTATTTGCAAATATGGGAGCTTTAAGCTTCGGCCGGTCTGATCAAGCGAGGAAAGGCGATTCGCAAAAGTTTTCGACTCGCAACATTGGAGGTAGGCTGAATACCTTGCAGTGTTTTATGCCCTGGATATGAATATTAGTGCTTATGTTTGGTATCACTGCGTTAATAAACAGGGTTTTCATAGCAAAGCGGAGCAAGATTTGCACTGCAGTTTGCATAATTTTTCGACTCGCAAAATCCCTGTAATTTTGTTTACTTGGTTGTGTTTTTCGGCCTTTAATCGTGTTTTTCGCAATGTCATTGTGTTTGGTATTTGTGTGTCGCTAAGCAGTGTTTTGGCCGTGTAGTGGGATAAGGTTTTGCACGACTGTTTGTAGAAGTTTTTTACTCGCAACATAGTGGGTATGTTGAAAATATCGCTTTGTTTTCTGCCTTAGAACCATCTGCAGTATGTTTATTGGCACTTATGTTTGGTGTTGGCGTGGGGAAGAACATGGTTTTTGTGACGAAGTGGAAAAAGTAGCAAACTGTCAAAACCCTTGATTCGATATAAAAGAGGTAAGGCAAAGACCATAACCTGTGACATCAAGAGCATCATTTGCAGGACAATTTTAAGTTGCTTAAATGTTGTTGTGTCGTGTCGTGTGAATAACAGGTTATTTGGTGAGAGTCATAATAGTAGGCTATTGTGGAGGAGCCGAGAGTAGAAACTGACGAGTTGTGAAAAAGAGGTATGTAGCATTGACCAAAATTGGCCCGATTTCCATTATGTGGGACTGTGAGCTGGCTTGTAGAGTTATTTTCTATTTCAGCTTAAAAAACCGTAAATTAGTTTGTACAAATCTTAGTTCATACTTCTGTCTAGTGTCATTGCTATTGTATTTTGGTTTTGTTTCCTGTATGATTCTTTGAATATATTATCAGTTACTAATTTTCCAGACGTCTTTGGTCACATATCCATAATCGAAAATGATAATTTAAAATGTGGGAACCAATGTTGGAAGAAAGTGGAAAAAAGAACCTTACTTGCATTCCAATTATAGTTCCATGTTAGGCATATATTCTAATTATAGTTTTGAGTAGTTGTTGCAGTCCAAAGTTAATATCAAGTTAGCTCTTCCTTCACTCATTGGTGCCAATTCTTTGTAGATGTACAACTCGTATGTTAACATGTGCTTTCCAAACTATAGGTCCCAGTTTAGAATGCATTGTTGGTTCTAAACTCCAGTGGGCTATTCTGAATCTCTCTTCAAAGCATTTTGTAATAGTTTCCTTGCCTGTTTATACTCTGTTTGTGCAATCAGTAGTTATATCTTGGAAGTACAATTTTTTTTTGTGTTGATTTGTTACGCATTGTGTTGTAACCTTTGTGAGGGCACGCAGAAACATTAGTGTGTATGTTATAGCATCAGAAATATTAACTGCTTCTTCCGAAGCATGAACTCGTTCAATTGTTTGTTGTGATTGTGTAGTAGTAATCTTTTTTGTTTTTCTGCATAACTCGTTTCTTGCAGAAGCATGGACTCGTTTAGGCTGAGAAATTACCGCATGAAAATCCCTATCCGCGAGGGTGACCAACCTAGGTTAACATGTACTTTCCAAACTATAGGTCCCAATTTAGAATGCATTACTGGTTCTAAACTCTGGTGGGCTATTCTAAATCTCTCTTCGAAGCATTTTGTAATAGTTTCCTTGCCTTGTTATACTCTGTTTGTGCAATCAATAGTTATATCTTAGAAGTACAATTTTTTTGTGTTGATTTGTTACGCATTGTGTTGTAACCTTTGTGAGGGCACGCAGAAACATTAGTGTGTATGTTGTAACATCAGAAATATTAACTGCTTCTGCCGAAGCATGTACTCGTTCAATTGTTTGTCGTGATTGTGTAGTAGTAATCTTTTTTGTTTTTCTGCATAACTCGTTTCTTGCAGAAGCATGGACTCGTTTAGGCCGAGAAATTACTGCATGAAAATCCCTATCCGTGAGGGTGACCAACCTAGGGATGACTATATAATACGAGATGAAGCCATGCAGTGGTTCCAAAATTCACAGTGCCCCACCGTTCGAGACGTGATCGTTCATGTCATTGGGCCAGACATTATAGGAGAGCTGAGATGCATTTTTCCATCGCAGGCAGTATCTATTTTTCTATCACAGTGCATGAACTTGGTGGAGTCTAGTCATGAGATAAGTCTAATTGTAGAGACTTATGTTCATAAATCATTCCTTCCAGGGAATATGTTGGAGGAAGCCATAAAATTACATGACATGTATAGTGGTGATGCATATGTGGTAGGAGTTATACCTCAGTCAAAGCTGAAGAAAGACAACGACATGAGAGAGCTATTGGGAGCAGTTGTGCTGGCTCTTAATGAGCGAGATTTTGTTTATGATATAATGGACATTGCGAAGTATTTATGGGGGAAGAGTGTGCCAAAACACATGCGCGGTGACTTACATAGGACTTCAAATGCAGTCTCAGCATTGTTATGGCATTTGACCAATCTCAACCACTCAATTGCAGAATGCACATTTAAGCAGTCGGGGAATGATAGTCGAAAGAGGGCTAGGAATTAGGATGGGCGACGAATTTTTTTGGTGTTAGATGTTAATGATAATTTTTTAGAATATTTGGACATGTATGCTTGGCCATATAGTCTACTTTGTAGAATTTGGTGGCAGTTGTTGACAATCTATACACATAATATTATATGGATAATTTTGTTGCTTTGATACAGTGAGGAGTGTTTACATAAATATTTATATGGTATTAAATGTTTAGAAGACACTATTCCATTGGCATTGAAAAATGATTATATTGTTTACGAGGATTTGCAATGTTGTCATTGAAAATAGTATTGGAATTGCAATGCCTCCAGTTATGGGTATTTTATAATGATTAATCTTTTCCATAAAACAATGGTTTCATAAGAGCATTACATAATAAGTGTCAATTTGCGTACGAAGATGGAAATCGTTATGATATAGTTCTTCATAACTCCTGTCAATATTGTTAATGATAAATCAAATCTTCATTGTCTGGAATATCATAAGTGTTCTTTGGATTATATTTAGATAAGCGACATAAAACACTCGTTCGAACATATATTGATAAGAGCATTAAATCAGAAATCTGAATTTATGTACAAAGATAAATTTATTTATATTTTCAATTTGAATATTTGAAGAAAAACGCTAAATATAACCAAATCTGCATAGTTTGCAATGTGATTTCTGGTTTGAGGATTGTACGTATTGTGGATTGATAGTACGTTTATGGGGAGTCCCTCTGTTGTAGGTATGAATGGATTAGAATGGTGTTGTCTGGTATATATTTTGATTGGTGACAGTGTTAAGCAAGGTTTATTAATAATACAAACTTTTAGTGTATATTGTTTTTCTAGTTTTAACTTGCACTATGATATAAGTTAATTGTACTGTGTACTATTCATGTGGGCGGCTATGATAATAGGTAATGCATGCATTGGCAGGCAGTGCAAACATTGTGAGGTGTTTAACATCATTTGACTAAAGCATTGTAACATTGTATGTTATGCCATTACGTTGCGAGTACGGGCATGTCTCCACAGAAGAATGTAAAAGAGAAGACATTAAAATATTCCAATATAGTGGCAGTCCCAAGTTATATCAAGATAGCTCGTCCTTCAATAATTTGTGGCAATTCTCTCTAGATGTACAACCTGCATGTTAATACGCGCGTTCGATACTATAGGTCCCAATTACAAGTCTTTTATTGCTCCCAGACTATGCCTTCCCAATTCTCAAGTGTCCAACACCTAATTGGACAGAAATGCACCCCTACAGGATAGAAGTGCATGTTCACCCTCTTCATTGATCTGAATTCCTTTAGTGCTCCCATTACTCTGCACAAGCCCATGTATCTACTCTAGTCAAACCTTATTGAACCCCATCTTGCACCCACTATAAACTCATTATTTGGCCTCCTTATACATATTGCATTGGTGTCCCCCATAAGACCCATATTACTAATTTTGGGCTCCTGATCTCAACTGTTCAAGTTCTCTTGGTCATCCTTACACACTATCTAAGTGTCTTGAAACTCCTTGAGTCCACTATTCAACTATGCAAAGTCCTTGAGCATGCCCAATGCTGCCTGAACACCGACACCCCATGTTGTGCTCCCTTGGTATGCAAACCCTCAACTGCCAATCTATCATGGGACAAATAGAATCCATGAGCTAGCATTGAATCCATCCTTTGAGCTCCCACTACCTTGACCACTAGTTCTTGTGTAGATGGCTTTGTTGGTGAATCCTTTTCCTCATGCATCCAATGCATTTTGACCAACTCAAAGGCCACAAAATTCGAAGCTTCATGCATTCCTTTTATAATGCACACCTACATGAGCTCCAAGCCCTAGTTCTGTGATCCGACTCAATCTCTTGGTCACTAAACTCTTTTCCAACTCGGTTGTACTCTCGAAGCACTTTTCCTATTAACCATGTACCTTATTCAGTCATGGACCACAATTGGACATGGTCACCCTCTTCGACTCACCTCATGGATTGAGTGAATTTGCTCTCTTGCATGGACTATGTAATCCGCTTCCCTAGCTTTCAGGTGATGGAATACTCCCTTGGAGTCATACCCAACATTAGCTCAACTACTCCACTTCACTGAGATAGGGACCTTGAGTATGCATCCACCAAAAAACCTCTCCACCTTATGACAAGGTGGGACTAATCTCATTCATCCCTAATATCCTCTCAGAAGCATTATCTTTCTGGAAGACTAGAGGGCAGGGTTGCTCTACTTTGTTCCACTTGGGGGAGGATGTCTACCTTGGACCTCCGTAGTTCATGCCTAGTACATACCTTTCGTGAAAGCTCCTCAATACTTTACATATTGGTAACTTAAACACGACTAAACAATGAAGAAGAAGTGAAGATTTGGAAACATCTCCCGGATTAATGTTTTTTATAGGTGCACAAACAAGTACACAAATTTTTATTATAGCAAGATCATACTCTTAATCGGCAGGGATAGATAACCACAAGCATCATAATCAAAGCCATTCAAACCCTGTTACCATGTATGAAGAGGCGACTGTTTTGATTTTACTATTTTCATCTGCCCCCACATCTGCAGTATTTTGATAGCTACATTATACTCCCTACCATTGAGCCTGAATAAATGACCAAATGTAACATAATAGAAGGCTTTCAAACAACGGTTTGGGCATGTCAAACCTGTTTGCCTCGTCTATGAGGTGACATCGTTTGGCCTCTACTATTTTCATTTGCACACACGTCTACAGGATCACATGCACGAGAGTACCACCACTGTGGTAGCACATGTTATGGGAGTCAAACTGGTATGTTAGATTACTTTCGCAACATTGAACGTGTAAATCTAGATGAATGAAAGATGCATAAGCAAGCATTTTTAACCTAAACAATACTAGCTCAAAATTTTCCGCGCTGCAATTAAAAAATGAGGGCTAAGCAAGGAGGTGCGTTGCCACAACGTTTACCTAGAAAACAAAGCAGACAAATAAGCTAGATTATGAATAGTGATGAAGTCTACGCAGTAAACTCAGAGATTCCAGAATCACGCCACCAATAAGAATAATGCATGTACTGAAGATCTGAAACAACTAAATAAAGAATGTTATGAGCATAATAGGATTCGAGTTTTAGTTCGTAGTGTGCAAACATTTTCTCTCACATTATGTAATCTAGATTTGTAAAGAGATGGAGTTATTATAAAGAATCCACAGTGGGCTAGTATTATTTCTCTATGGGCATATAAAATATTCCTTTGTGAAATGCCCAAATCTTCATGAAAATATTACATGTTTTCGTCGGACAGTAGATAAGACTGTTTGATTTCTACATCAAGTGAAACGTAATTTAACAATCCTAGGTTTGGAAGAGTTATGTCCTTGTTTGTGTGACCAAATTTGAGATGGTTGAAAGTTCTGTTGCCTACATCCCTACTTTGGTGAGACAAATATATCTGCAAAAGGGATTGGCTATGGGTGTCTCCGAATAAATGTTATTTATATGGGGGTGTAGGAGTGAAATACATGTACTGGGAAGATATCTTGTTGCTTGTCTGATTTGAGCAACGTTTGAAATCTATATAAGGCAACTTTGCATATATTTTGCGAGGTTTTTTCTCCCTTTTTTGGCTGACATCTTTTGCTATCAGACTGTAAATTTAAGATTTGTAATATATTAATGTATAAGCAATTTTGGTTTATAGATATGAATTTTGTTTTGTAATTTTTATCTTGATAGCTTGATAAGATAAGATAAGATAAGATAAATTTATTAATGTCCAACGGAAGACCAACAAGGGTCTATGGGACAGGATACAAACAACCAAAAGTAAGAAACTAGCGGACCACCAAACAGTGGTCGAGGGAACAGCTAAAAGAACAAGGAACCAAACAAGAAGAAGCAGAGAACAAAGAACCACCAGGGCAAGGACTTCCCGAGCGGAAAGAAATCCAACACAGAAGGATGTTATTTGATGCAAACCACTGTGTCTCAAAGGATGTTTTTTTTTTTTGTCTCTTATCAGAGTGAAACATAAATTGTACTTGTTTGTCTTGCTTTGTATGGTGTTGCTTCCCCGCAACTATCGCAACCGTATCCCTGTACAGGAATGGGAGAAGCCAGAGGAGAGACGGATTCTACCAATTATGCTGTCAAGTGGTTTAAAACTGATTGTATGTACGTGGAGTCTTCCATCACAACTGTGATAGGGCGAAATGTTCTTTATTGTGAGCTCCGTTTCATATTTTCATCCCAGTTGATATCTATATTTCTGTCAAACTATATGGATCTCCTTCAAAGAATTGGCTCGTTTCAAGAAATAGCTATGGCATTTGTGAAGGAAGTTTATATTCCAGGGGATACATTGGATTCTGCCATAAGGGGTTACGATCTATATAAGGGCAAAGCCTTGATAGGAGGAATAGTGCCTCGAGAGATGGTCAATGCCGATTCAAGTGTCAAATGTGTTCTTAAGGCTTACATGCAACCTGCAATGTTCTCGGATGATGAAATTGCTCAGATTGGGGTCCAGAGGCTCGACCAAGGGTTGAGTGTTGCGACGATCCAGGAATTGAACAAGAGCTTTGGATCTATTTTATTCCTATTGAAACACAGACACCACGACTTTGTCTTGGGCCTTGATCCATGTGTACCAGACGGGGATTGAACTTTTGAAGGAATAGAGGAAGTTGGACAGAATGACGATGTTGATGTTGAGTAGCAGCCCGCAGACCACAATGAATGAGAATGGCCTTTTGAACACCAAAATTTTTGGTGCGCTAATATCTTCCTATTTTGGTGTGAATGTGAAGGTGTACGCAGAGGGATAATGTTGAAACCTCGATTGTTTTTGGTAGGTCGTTGTGCTCGAAATCATAACGAGACAGATATATGAGACAATTTTTTTTGTATTGTTCTTGAAATGCGGTTAATTATTTGTATTTAAGTGATACTGTTGTTTGCAATATATAGTGGCTTTAGAGTGCTTTCCAACTGCTGAAAGGTACATTGTGTTTGATAGTTGAGACGTTCGAAAAATTGTTATTTGTACTGTTGACGCAGTACATGATATTCGTTAACGATAGTTTGCATGTGTTTGATTGTTAGTTAGGAGGGTGAAGGTCACATTGAAAACACATTGTTTATTTTGAATCCAGGGAAAGAATCAACCGCTGTGATGAACACCACAACCGTTGTTAATTTGAAAAATACAACTAAATAACAACTTTATTAAGATATTGACGTCTAACAACTATTATATATATATATATATATATA
>MU225217.1:3139118-3167048 GCA_018584345.1 Thuja plicata | reverse complement strand
TCAACACTTTCTTTACTTGGCTTGCCACGTTCCATCCTGTTGGGTGATATCCCTATTGCCTTCAGTGATGTTATAAACTCTCGAGTTCCTATCAGAGTGCTTTTATTTATCATGTGCAATGGTTTATTTATCTTGGGTGATTGTCTATGTATATCGTTGTGTTGAGTCAGCAAGGGCATGTACCATTGCCGTGGTATATATCCCTTCCGATGACACACCTCTCTACCCTTAATCGTAGCCTTTCAATGTAAGGTTGTCCATTTGTGCGAATAGCCTCAGAGCAAACAATATTACGCAGGAATAACCATAATCCGAAGTCTGCAATGCCATATAATTGGATCGCTCGTCCTAGCCATTCCTTGTATTCTTTCTGTTAAATGGAAAATTCTATATATAGAAGCTGTATGTTGTTCAATATATAATAACATTACATTGATTGATATATAAAGTTTGTGACTATACCTATCAAATCAAATGAAGAAGCTATACATAGAATATATATTTATGAATTTTAGTGTTAGTTATATTGAAGATGAAAGGGAGCTTATTTATGTGCCCTTTACAAGGTTCACATGAGTATATTTGTGGTGACAAAGACAATTTGCAGATATGGATGTTCATTAAAATATTTGTTCTTTTTCAGTGTATGTTTTATTGAAATGTTCATCAAAATGCTTGCGGTAAAATAATTGTTCTTTTACACAGCGTACGTTTAAATTAGTTGCCGAGGCAGTCAATGTTTATTTGTGCCCTGTGACAAATGCAAACCTCCATAACATGCTAAGTTAAAAAATAGGGGTTTCTCTAAAATGAAACTCCTAGTTGAATCAGGGGATCCCCTCATGGATTCAATTCAGGAAGAGAAGAGTGGAACCTTATGTGCAGTTCTTTGGTACAAATGCTAAACATGTCGATAGTTTGTATGTTTTGTATGTTAAGTTGCTTTGCCACTTGATATGTTTTTGTTGGGAGGTCGAAGGCACACATTGTTTTGGCAACTTGACAGGCCAGTAACAGTTCAGTTATTTAATATGTGCAGGCTGGTATGACGTGAAAGTTTTAGGACAAATTACTTGAAATCAGTGATACACTTCAGGAACCGTACAATGGGCCAACTCAGAGGGCTTCGCAAGATGCGAAAAATGTGTTGGTAAGATAGTATGGTATGAGGATGCCTATAAATATTGTTTGGTCAGTCCATCAAATGGTTTGCAAGTTCAGTAATAAGTTGAATTTTCATTGTCAACCCACAGTGGGGAATTTCAGTAGGACGTCTCCTAGACTAGCGAGAGCTGCCCATGCAAGTGCAACAAGTAAACTGGTAATCATATTGCATCGTAGCAATATCATATAATTTGAATGATTTTGGTGTTAAAATGGATATATATTTGTTTCACGCTCTTTAAGCTTTAAATGATGGTTGTCTTGTTGTTGGCATATTTTTTTTTCTAAAGGGAGATGCGAGCACTGCGTGTGGTGTGGAGTACGACCCCTCAAAGCGAGAAGTTGAAGGTGATGCAGTTGGTGAGGGTGATAGTGGCAGACCTCATGATGAAAGAGGGACTGCTGATGTCGATACTGGCATGAACGAAGGCACAAAGTGCGATGACGAGTATGCCAGTACTGAGAATGAGGATGATGTGGACGAGATGTATCTTGGCAACGATTGGGGTGAGGTTGTGAAATGTGAGGGTGATTGTAAGGTGCGATTTATTTTTGAAAAGTTGAGTATACGAATACTGTAGTCATCCTTCTTCCCTGACGATATTATATTCTGATCCGCTTTTGTGTGCGTAGGGGGGACCAAATATAGAATTGAACGCTACAACAACAAACTGGTCTATTACTGCCATGTAGGTGCGTGTTCAGTAGATGAAGGACTAAAATTTTGGGACGTTGGAAAGATCAAACTGCATAGGCTGCAGAGGCATGAACTTCCATTCATCAAAGCACCAAGACGCGAGCAACCTCCCTCAGCCAACCCAAAACAACGACGCTCTACTTCCAAAGCACAGGGTAACTACCAAATGAGGGAGACAAACGTTGAATACCAGATGAGGATGAGGTCTGTGGCCCAAAGAAAGTGTGTAGAGAAGCGCATATGCGAACTGTACAAGAAGCCGTCAGTGGACCTCCTCTCGGAAAAAGGTAAGGCCGATATTGAAGAACAAATGCGTGTTTATGAGAGTGCAGAGGTCATGCACAAGAGATTGAATAAGGTGTTAGCATTGGTGCGCATAAAAGATTACTAGGTAATGGCAAATTGAAGAAAGCACGAGTAGTCTAATTTCAGATTTTTTGAAATAATTGTTTTGTTTCCCATTATTTAGACTGAAATTGAATAAATGCAGTGCTGACAGGGTAGTCCAGGTCAATCTAAAAGTGGGTGCCAGGACAGTGGCAGGGATACAACAATGGTTGCGCCGCCTGCCACCCCAGGTGCAGTTGACAAACTTGCCATGCATCCAGGGCCCATGAGACGTAAAAAGTTATTAATTAGGAGGAAAAGTTATGGAAAAGATGAGGCTAGTAAGTTTTCTGATGTGGTTGACAAGTTGAAAATGGGGTGGGAGTCTAGTGACATAAGTCAGAGGGTCGAGAAAAGGAGGAAGAGAAAATTGTTGTCTCCTGATTGTGGTCAATCAGAGGAGAAGGTAATTTGGTAGTATAAGTATTCATTTCTTATTCCATTTGACCAGTCACCTCGTTCGCAGTTCCAATAAATGACACCCGAATTGTTTTTCCATGTCAGGCCTCAGTGGAAAAAGGACATGGTTTGGTAGAGGAGGGCAGTGAAGATGGCTTTGTCTTGGGTCTCGCCCTGAATGAAAATGAGGGCGCCCATTCTGGAAGGCGAAAATCTGGGAGACCATATAAGTCATCGCAAAGAATGCATAGCAAAAAAATGTCACTGGACATCAATGAGATGGATGTCAGGGTAAGTATTGTGTGGTGGGTGTATGGTATTCCTTATTTTCGTCACTTTTTTGGAGTTGACGATGTTGACCATTCTTTATGGTGACACAACCTACTCCGCAGGGCAATGATGGGGACGAGGGGTGTGCATGCGAACAGGTGAGTGTTGTTTCTGTGGAAGAAGCATTATTTATATAATCTGTGTTATAATATGTAGATACTTTTTTGTACACACATTGGATAGTGTCGTCTATAGCACGTTTTCTTAATACATCCCGCTTATACGTTATGTCAGGCTAACAGTGTTGGGGTTAACATGCACACCACTCACACGATGCATGCCCCAATCAGAGATGTACATATTATGTTCTTGCACAAGGTGTTATAGTACAAATGAAAGTGGATGTGGACATAGCGTAAACTAATCTTTTGTCTTCTAGGATACTCCCATTCAAGCAGATTCCGTGTGCGTGGAACATAGATCAGAGCTAACTAGAAAGCTGTTGGGAACGTTTTTTGATGATATTTTACACATTGCAATCCCTGCACCACGCGATAGTTCGAACAATGTATTGGTCTGTCAGTATTCCAGTCAGCAGTCTATTTCATACTGTAACAGCAGTCCCCTCCCTCACTCTCTGCATTACAAGATTGCGGCATAGGACATACCGTGTGTGGAAAAGCAGAGATCAAGATTCTCATGATTGGCAAGGTTGCGCAAGTCGACCTTGCGATGGAAAGCCCTGCCAAAGTCTTGCGCGGTGAAGTGGACAAGTCCCATAGGCCGTCTGAATCGGTAATATCTTGTAGTCATTCCCTTTCTTGGTATCTTTAAGCTAAAATATTTTGTCTTTGTGACACACAAGTTTGGTTTGTGCATGTACATTTTTTGAGTGCAGTCACCCATAGTCGACAAGCGGCCCTTACACGAGGAAGTTCAAACATATGCAATTGGAGATCATGTTGGGCTACAATCAGAGGGTTTATTGGTTGGAAAAAGTATTGTCCAAGGTATGGGCAAGGATGCCAAGTGCCACAACAAACCATTACTTGTAGGCACAGTCAAAGTCGAAATCGTAGAGGTCATTGATCCCCATGCCAGGCTTCCCTTTGCCCACTCTTTTTTTGAAATTCTAAGCAACTCTGTAAATTCTTTCGAGGCGTGGAACATTTCAGACTGGACCCGTGCTATACTTGCAATGCGCCAGAAGGTTTTACTCCTTCCATTTCCTCATGTGTGAATGCAGACTTTGTTGAAGTCTACGCTAATATTGATGTCCGCATTATTTTGGAGGCTGCACTCATTCAACTTTTCTGTGTAATTATATGAGAAAGCAGTCGACGCATCGATGGAAGACAGAATCCAGCCAGTCCCGTCCTCTCATTAGAAGAACTGGTGCGAGTATTCGACGCCTTGCTATCACCCCCAACGGTTCACAAGGACCCAAAGAAGCGCACTAGATTTTATGCAGGAATTGCCTCACTTGCGCAAAACAGACATAGGAGGAGGAAATGAGGACTCAACACAATTGATTGATTAGTCTCGTCACTAGCCCTACTAGGGTTACTAACATTTGCTAATGTCAACCTTGTTAATTTGTTCTTGCATGCTTCAATGGGTGCCTTTGGACAATTGATAACACACGTTATGCCCACATTATGTTTGCAGTGCACGTTCAATGCATCTTGGTTTATGGCACATTGTTTGTTATCATGCTAGAAATGATTTATTTAATTGCCTTCCATATTTGACTGACGTCTTATTATATTTGCATTGTGTATAATAGTACTTATTTTGTAATACTTGATGATATGTGAGTAATATAATGCACTACCAAACGCTGGTATTATTTAGGTAGATTTTTTTTTTTTAGTGCCATCAACATAACATTTTGTGTGTGTTGTACAGTCGGATTGTGTTTACGAATTTATAGACCTATTTTTTGTCCTTTGAAAAAAAAGTCCATTTATGTGTTTACTATTCTTAAGAGCATTCAACTGGACCACCGATATGTTTACACATTGGCTTTAGTGAAAAGCGTGTTACAACAGTGGCCAAAGAGGGCTGATTAATTCAGGGTCTTTTATATCTCCCTTCTTGAAATTTATGTTTCTTGATAAATCCTGCTATTTTATTTTGAAGTGGATTGATATACAAGCTCTTTGCATGTTTTTGTTGTGCCTTGTACGATCAAAATTAGATACACGTTTGTAACATGGTCTTCCTAATTGGCAGTTGCTCTATTGATGGAACAAGCGTATCACAAATGGTTTCATTATCTTGCATTTGCAAAGAAAATCTTGTCTACGTTTCTCATTGTCTCTGCTGCACTGCATGTCAACGATGTTAAATGTTGCTTACAATGTTTGTCTACAAATATGTCATGACTGTAGATGGATGGGCATATAATCTTGTAAGAAATCAAACGCACTTCCCTTGACCTTCCCTTCGACATGTTGTTATGTCTAAATACACACATGCATTCATGTTTGTGTCATCTTTAAACAAGTAAACCATCCAAAAGGATATTACTATGGCAGTCGACGGGCAACGAAATTTTATTACTAAAGCAACCTAATGGCAAATGTTGTTGTATGTCACTTCTTTAGCTTTGAGATCTATTGTTAGCATTTTCTGTAACATCTTTGCTAGTGCGTTCATGGAAGTTATTCTACACGATGCGTGTAGTCTATTTATTTATTTAATCACACTATGTAGATGTTCCCCATTTTGCATGTCAGTAAGAATTTTGAATGCTTCCTTTTGTGTGGATTTTCTTGCAAATCGGGCAGAACACACCAGACACCACCTTTTTGTCAGCCTGGCGTTGGATGCGGTTCATGTTATGTTGCTTCCACTAGTGCCGTGGACGAACTTTATCATTGACAAAGTTGACAGGTACAAAGTAGTTTTCTGCCCTCATCTGCTCATTCTTTATATATGCAAATTGATAGTATGGCAATTTGTTTGAGAACCAATAAAGTTGAATCCTCGCTAAGAAACCATAATTGCATAGTTGGATGCAGGGATGGGCAAGAGGAAAGATGCTCTCACGTATGTAAAGGGCGTGAAAAAATTCAGCATGGACCACCCCGTGTATACAAGTTTACGACTGTCAATGTCTGATAGATCGCTAAAGTGCGCAAGGGTCACCAAGTCATCTGGTCAGACATAGGGACAGTGTTCAATGGAAGCACCGTTGGTTGGTGTATCAGATGGTGGTGGTGTGTTGCGGGGAGGGGGGGGGGAGCAAGAGTGGAAATAATGTAGGCACTGAGGATCCCCTCACGACTGCTACCTTGAAGAGTTTAGTAGAGGATTTGACGCAAAGTCATATTTAGCTTTAGTGAAATCATATTACTGTGCTATCACAAAAGTTGGAGGCCGCTGAAGCAGATAACAAACGCCTTTTGTCACAAATTACAGAATTGCAGAAGAAAAATCGTGACAAGGACAGGTTGTTTGTAGAGCTGACTGAGAAGAACGTGAATCAAGAGCACACATTGCTTGAACAACAGTGGATTATTACGAATTTGGAGGTAGCCCTTGCTGCTAGCAAGAAGATGTTCACCCAGTCAACTATTGAGTTTGAAGAGATGCTAGAGGTTTGGATGCATCACGCAGAAGGCTGTAAGGTGAAATTCGCGGAGGTGGTAGGATTGCCTTGTGATTCTCCCCAACATTCTGTACCGTCCACGCTAAAAACACGTGGACATGGCGGGGTGTGCAAAGGTCGATAGGTCTACCTGTGTTATACTATACATTCACGATAGGCCGCCTGCTATTCATTTGATTCTCAACTCCCACTTGTACTCAAGAATTCATTATCAAGTGTTGGCCAATGTTTGGACTTTTTAAATTACACGTGCGTAAATAATCTACAACACGACCAATTACAGTCATCTTGACTGATCACCGTGATCTTGAGTATATAAAATAGACAATTATTGTTTATGAAATTTTTTCACTTCCCGCATTGTCTTTTATGTTCATGGATTGCACGTATACTTTTCAATTGTTTTGTTTGGTGTCTTATCTTAAACTTGGAATAGGTCATTACACATGTAAAATATTGCAAATATGTTTACTCTTGTGGGTGAATAATGTGATGATTATATGTACTTTTGAACAACAAATTGGAATTGATTTGGTGGACAAAGAGAGACACGATGGGCTCATAGGAGTGAAACATTTCACTATTACAACTTTTTAAAGATTTGAAATCTATTTAGTGCATAACAAATAAAATATCATGGTCCACCCAAATTGTTCTGTGTTTTTACGTTTCTATGCATAACAGACATATATTACACTCGCACTGTGTCAATGTGCTATATGATCCCCATGAAAATGCACAAGGCAATGAATGAAAATCTCATAGCTAGAAGGTCAAAGAACAACACAAGAGACCAAGGTAGATAATGTCACAAATGTGTGCACCCATGCTTGTCAGACACGGATCGAACCCCCATCTAACCCCCCAAGTGTGGGACTTGTGCTCTGTGGGTGAATCTCCTCGTAAGGTTGCTTTCTTAACCCTCTTGATACACCTTCAACAGTTGTGACAATGGCGACAACACTGATGAGTTTCACTAGCTCACACACCTACTTAACATTTCCTCACATTTATTTGTGCATGCGTGATTACAGTTTGTCCGTTGATCTTAAAATAGGAGATTGATCTTAAAACAACTTTCATATAAGGTAACTGGGATCCTCAACACAGAAAACACACTATGTTTTCCACCCCATGCATACTTAAGATTTCGTCCCCTTTCATTTAAATCACCAAAGAACGATCCTGTTGAACACACCGACATTCGTTGCTGCTTAAATACATAGATAAAAATATCTTGCTGTGACTGACAGTGCAGGAAATGCAGGATGTTTTCAGCGGGGCACCTACGCACTTGGTTATTTGCACATCTTCGCTTTAATCGTGCGAGGTTGAGCTAAGGTGAACAGTAGGAGACGATGATTACAGCTTAAATCCTTTCGGATAAAGGTAACTGTGACCCACAATGCATGAAACATACGTTGTTTTTGTCCGTGCACTAGCGCGCTTAAAAGTTTTTCGCTTCCAATTAAATCGCGCAAGGCCCTTTCATTTTTTCGGTGAGAATGCAGACCGTTGCAGTTTTGCGGACATAAATGAAAACATGTAGTTGGCATAACCGTGCCCATCAATATGGATTGAGGCCTGGAATTTGATAGTTATACCTATCTGTCATACGAATATATAATTGGTACTAATTATTGAGGTAAAAACATATTGAAAGCCTCATATCAATATATAATTGCTACTAATTATTGAGGTAAAAACATATTTGACGGTCAGGCATGGAAAGTGTTTAGTGTAATTTGAATATTTTATCAATATAATCGATAAAAATATATAATAAATATTTTAGTATTATTATAGATAATTGCCACTAATTATTGAAATTAGAAAATAAGTGTAACCAAGATAATTATATATGCAAAAATCTGAAATTTATACTCAAACTTTTGTTTGTAAAAAATTAAGTAAAATTAAAAAGTAATTATAAATTAGTAGTATAGCAAAAACATCATATTAGTTAAGAAAGTTTCAAAGTTTATACGTTTTAACATGTATATTTCTTTTAAATTGGTAAAATATGTTTGTAAAATACATATATTTTGTTTTTAAAATATTATAAATTTGTAAAATATAAAATGAATAAATTAGAAATATATATTAGAAAATAGAATATATTTATTATACACATATCACCTATATTATAAAATAACATATTTAGGTAAGTCCTCTGCATGCGGTGGATCCCAAAAGCAGGTGGGAACCCCCAGAACCGGGATGGATTAAAATAAACTTCAATGGGGCTTCAAAGGGTAACCTGGGCATCTCAGGGGCGGGGTATGTAGCTCGAAATGAGCTAGGAAACATTGTAGGGATTGGAGCTCAAAGGTTGGTTGACGGAACAAACAATGTTGCAGAATGTATGGTAGCGATAGGTGCTACGCTGATGGCCAAAAAACTGGGAGTGAGAAAGTTGCATCTAAAGGGCGACTTGCTGCTAACAGTCAATGGGATTGTGAGAGGACAAACAAACACATGGTACTTAAATAAGCATATAAGAAGAATCAGAGACATCCTAGGACAGTTTGAGGACTTTAAGATCATGCATGTCCTGAGAGAGGCCAACGTACTTGCCGATCAACTCTTTAACATTGGAGGAATGGTTCACTAGAAAACAAATTTGAACTTTTTGAGGACCTTTGTTTTCTAGACTCCATAAATTGCCATTTTAAGAACACATGCTGAAAATTTTGCAAAAGTCTGTGGTGTTTTCGGATTTTTCAAATTTGGGCAATGGTGCATTCTGTCTGGAGCTTAGCCGCATTCTGTGAAAAATCCGAAAACACCACAGATTTTTGCGAAATTTTTAGCATCTATTCTTCATGATCTACATATTTTGTGGCCGAAAACCACAAAAAATGCAAGCAAAAACTTACTGTGTTTTCATGAATTTGAGAAAAAAAAATTTGACTTTTTTTTTTTTTTTTTTGTCTTTGGTGGAGTCTGTCTCGAGCTTTGCATTTTTTGTGGTTTTCGACCACAAAATATGTAGATCATGAAGAGCAGATGCCGAAAATTTCACAAAAATCCGTGGTGTTTTCAGATTTTTCAAATTTGGTCAATGGTACATTTTGTCTGGAACTTAGCCACGTCCCAACGCCACGCGGCTAAGCTCCAGATAGAATGCACCATTGACCAAATTTGAAAATTTTGAAAAAACCACGGACTTTTGCAAAATTTTCAGCATCTATTCTTTGTGATCTACATATTTTGTGGTCGAAAACCACAAAATTTGGCAAAAACTTTCTATGTTTTCACGAATTTGAGAAAAAAAAGGTTTGACCTTTTTTTTTTGGTGCATTGTGTGTGGAGCTTGCTGCATTTTTTGTGGTTTTCGACCACATAATATGTAGATCATGAAGAACAGATGGTGAAAATTTTGAAAAAACCCGCAGTGTTTTTGGATTTTTCAAATTTGGTCAATGGTGCATTGCCTTCTTTATGGAGCTTAGCCCCGTCCATTCTGCCATTTTAAAATAAAGATGTGATCTTTAGTGAAGTACGATGACCTCTCTTCTCACACCTTAGCATCTTTTTTGAAGTGATGGTGGCGAAGATTCCGTCCTCCAGAGTTGAGTGGCAAAGAAAAGAATGAATGAATGGGTAAGTTTGACGGCATGCTGGTACGGTGGGAGATTGAGAGATTGAGCCTGAATTTGCTGACGGTGGCACTTGTGAATTAATTTGAGTAGAAATTCCGCACGCTCGAAGATTAGGAGATTAAGCCTCTGTTTGCTAACGGTGGCGCTTGGGAATTAATTTGACTAGAAATTTTGCACACTCTAAGAAGACTTCAAAGAGATAACCAATTCACGGCAGCAGGGATTTAAATGACGCCCCACAGTCTTCTCATCATCTTGTTTTTTTCTCTCTTCTGGTTATTCAAAGAGTCTAGATGGAGGCAAATTTCTCTTTCAGCTCTCCTAGGAAGCTTCCTGGCTTTTGAGGGCCTATTTCGATCCAGCGAATGAGAAATATCTTCAAGATGGACGAGCTTGAGTTCTGGGATGCGGTGGTGCAATTGTTTAGTGTTGAATTTCTCAACAGTGACCTCCGGGCGCAGACTAATCTGGATATATCTTCAGTTTTCCTGGTAGTGACTCTGATGGTTGGTTCCTCAAGAGAGGAAGTTCTTGAGGTTGCGCGGGTATGTTTGGTGCCCAAGTGGGCTGGAGGAATGGTACAAATTATTGGGAGGGCAAAGATCGAGGTGGGATTGCACATGTATGAGGGCCCGTGGTGACTTATTGGAGGAGGATTTGAGGAGCTCCAACCATTGATGGTGTGATCGTCATCATACCCACCGGAAACTCACCTACAGGAAGCCCGCAAAGGGTGGGCGACCTTCGTGGATTTCCTACGAAAGTAGGAAATGACAAAGGCAGAGGCAGCAACAAAGCACTAGCTAGGGCGAAAGGTGACGCCAATTAAGTCGACGGCCCCAAAGGGATAAGATGGGCAACCGGTACCGAGGAGGCAGATTCTGCCAAAAGCAGAGAGAGGCAGATGAGGTAGACCAAGCAACAAGGGAAGAGACGAAACCGTGGAGATGGCCAGAGATGGTGGTGGAGGCAGAAGAGAATGAAGCTTGGGATGTGAGAATCACGCGAGAGCGAAGGCCGAAGACATTGCTTTCCTCAACTTCACTAGTGAGGAAGCAACATCATGGTTCAAGTAGCAGCCAGAGATACCCCACACCAGCGTGCCCAATTTTCTGTAGTATGGGCTAGTTAAATGAAGAGTTTGTCATTGCATGACATTGTGTTTTTTGAATGAACAATTAATTGTAATCGACATTGTAATCTATCCAATAAAGGCCCTTTTTCTTAAAATTCGAACTCATATGTATGCATTTTCCTAGAAGAGGCTACCACAACAATGTAATCTTTTTGGATATTAATAAAAAAACCATATTACCAATCAAATTAAAATTACTTATTTATTATATTAAATTAAATAATATATTGCCTATAAGAAGTATTGATGGTTTATTAAGAAATCGAAGTGTCATATTGACGGTTTTTTAAAGCCTGTCAATCCATACGGTCCCATAAATTTTCACCTTGTCATATACGTGTAACAAATAGATTTTTGCTAGCTAAGCTCCAGACAGAATGCAACAAAGGAAATTTTTTTTTTTTTTTCTTTCTAAATTCACGAAAACACAATAAGTTTTTGGCAAATGTTTTGTGGTTTTCTACCACAAAATATGTAGACCATGAAGAACATATGCTGAAAATTTCACAAAAAATCATGGTATTTTTGGATTTTTCAAATTTGGTGCATTCTATCTGGAGCATAGCTGCGTCCTAGAAAAATGGGCAATACGACCATCAAATTCCACATCTGGCGAGCACCTTGGTTATAATTGCTGTGAAAACACTGAACACTTTCCCTTGCGCACACTCCCTTTATTTAATCGCGTACACGTGATTAAAGCTCCCCCGTTGGTCTTAAAAAGATGCTAGCTCTTCAAATTGCATGTATTTTAGGTAACCGGGTCCGGTGGGGTAGAAAACGCGGTATGTTTTCCAGCCTGTGCACCTTCGTACATAAGATATCATTCTCGGCCAATTAAATCGCCGAACTATCTTAAGTCCTCTCTCAATTAAATCACCGAGGCTCGATCCGTTGACTGCACCGACGAGCATCTCAGCTTGAATCCTACAAAAAGAAAAGGCTTGCTTGGACAGAAAGCGTAGGAAGCACAAGATGTTTTCGGCGAGGCGCATGCGCACTTGGTTATTTGCACATCTCCGTTTTACTCGTACATGGTCAAAGTAAGGTGGGCAGTACGAGTTGATGGTCGCTGCTTAGATCCTTTGAGACAGAGGTAACAGGGATCCCACAATGCACGAAACGTATGATGTTTTCATCCAGGCACCTGTGCGCTTGAAATGTTCTCGCTTCTTATTTGACCATGCAAGGTCGAAGTAATCCGGGACATTCATTTATTATAGCAAAAATATGGGCTGCAGAACTTTGGCCTACATTAATCAAAACAACATGCCGTCGACATGGTCGTGCCAATCGGGAGGGACCCATATTCCTGCAGTGATCGCCTTGGTTATGGCGTCTGCGAGAGCACTCAATCATTTCCTATAGATATTTAATCTCGCACGCGTGATTCTAGCTCGGGCGTTGATCTTAAAATGGACGATTGCTCTTTAAAAAGATGCCACCTCTTCAAATTGCATGCATTTGAGGTAACCGGGTTCAGCGGGGCAGAAAACACGGTATGTTTTCTAGCCCGTACACCTTCATACATAAGATGATCGTTCTCGGCAAATTAAATTGCTGGACTATCTTAAGTCCTCTCTCAATTAAATCCCTGAGGCCCGATCCGTTGCTGCACTGATGAGCATCTCAGCTTGAATCCTACAAAAAGAAAAGGCTTTCTTGGATGGAAAGTGCAAGAAGCACAGTATGTTTTCGGCGGGGCACCTACGCACTTTGTTATTTGCACATCTCTGTTTTAGTCGCGCATGATCCAAGTAAGTTGGGAAGTACGAATTGATGGCCGCTTCTTAGATACTTCGGGACAGAGGTAACCAAGATCCCTTAATGCATGAAACATACGGTGTTTTTATCTAGGTATCTACATGCTTGAAATGTTCCCACTTCTTTTTTGACCGCACAAGGTCGAAGTAATCTGAGGAAATCATTTATTATGGCAAAAACGTGGGCCGCAAAACTTTGTCCTACATTAATCCAAACAACATGTCGTCGTCATGGCCGTGCCCATCGGGAGGGACCCATATTCCTACAGCGGTCGCCTCGTTTATGGTGCCTACGAGAACACTCAACCGTTTCCTACATATACTTAATTGCGCACACACAATTGTATCTTGGGTGTTGATCTTGAAATGGACAATTGCTCTTTAAAAAGATGCTAGCTCTTCAAATTGCATGCGTTTGAGGTAACCGGGTCCGGTGGGGCAAAAAACACAGTATGTTTTTCAGCCCGTGCACCTTCGTACATAAGATATCATTCTTGGTAAATTAAATTGTCAGACTATCTTAAGTCCTCTCTCAATTAAATCACCGAGGCCCGATTTGTTGACCGCACCGAAAAGCATCTCAGGTTGAATCCTACAAAAAGAAAAGGCTTTCTTGGACGGAAAGCGCATGAAGCACAGGATGTTTTCGGCGGAGCACCTGCACACTTTGTTATTTGCAGATCTTTGTTTTAGTCGTGCATGGTCCAAGTAAGTTGGGAAGTACGAGTTGATGGTCACTGCTTAGATCTTTCAGGACAGAGGTAACCGGGATCCCGCAATGCACGAAACATATGATGTTTTCGTCCGGGCACCTGCACGCTTGAAATGTTCCCGCTTCTTATTTGACCGCGCAAGGTCGAAGTATTCCAAGGGAGTCATTTATTACAACAAAAACATGGGTTGCAGAACTTTGGCTTGCATTAATCAAATTAACATGTCGTCGGCATGGTTGTGCCAATCGGGAGGGACCCATATTCCTATAGCGATCGCCTCGGTTATGATGCCTGCAAGAGCACTCAACCATTTCCTCTAGAAATTTAATCATGCACGCATGATTGTAGCTCGGGCGTTGATCTTAAAATGGACGATTTCTCTTTAATAAGATCCTAGCTCTTCAAATATTATGTGTTTGAGGTAACCGGGTCCGGCAGGACAAAAAACATGGTATGTTTTCTAGCCCATGCACCTTCGTACATAAGATGTCGTCCTCGACCAATTAAATCACTGGACTATCTTAAGTTCCCTCTCAATTAAATCGCCGAGACCCGATCCGTGACTGAACCGACGAGCATCTCAGGTTGAATCCTACAAAAAGAAAAGTCTTGCTTGGACGGAAAGCGCAGGAAGCACAAGATGTTTTCGGTGGGGCACTTGCACACTTTGTTATTTGCACATATTCTTTTTACTCGTGCACGATCAAAGTAAGGTGGGCAATACGAGTTGAGGGTCCCTACTTAGATTCCTCGATACAGAGGTAACCAGGATCCCGTAATGCAACCTGAACCTTGCTGGCTTGATCTGTTAGGGCTGCAAATATTTTTGGCTTCACTGCAAAGTCCTGTGTTTAATAACCCTCAGCAAGGTTCAGGTTGCATAAACCCTAAGTGTCACTTGTTAAATTTTGTTTTGGATGGTTTTAAACCCTAAGCCTTTCATGGTTTATATTTCCGCGTTACTTTTTGGAAGCACTTAAATCTATTTTATAAGCATGTGTTTTAAGTTCTCGTGGGTGGGGTCCCTTTTAGTTTAAGTCATGAGGCCTAGCGGTTAATTCTTTTATTATTTCCTAAGTCATTAGGTTCTCGTGGCCTTTTATTAAAACCCAAGTATTGTGCAAGATTACTTTAATCCAATGGACAACGTTTTCCCTCAAGGAAGAGATGATCATTGGATACTCGGTCAAGGCATTGTGCCTAAATGACACGTGTCTCTGGCGGGGCATTGCGATTAAAGTGTTAATAAAGTTCATACAAATGCTTTCTAATCTCACGGCTGGCATTTTGCTTCGATTGCAAGATGAAGTGATGATAAGCCCATAAGGCATTGTGCCTATTTGACACCTATTCATTCTAACATCGTGGGGTCGGTGTGTTTAAAGTTAACAAAGGGTTAAAGTGCTGACAAGTTAATTTCAACCCGATGGTGGGCATTTTTCCATATACCAAAAGCTGCAGGGAAGATAGTCAATAAGGCATTGCACTTTAAGGACACATGTATATGGAGGGGCAAGGCTGTGTTTAAAGTTATCATAAAGCTCATGCAAAGGTTCTAATCTAACGGTCGACGTTTTGCCTTGATTAAAAGATGAAGGAATGATCAAGCTTCAAGTCATTGTGCCTATGTGACATATGTCTTTTCTGACAGCATGGGGCCTATGTGTTAAAGTTAGTGGAAGAATATAGTGCTGGCAAGTCTTAAAGATCCTACGGTTAGCGTGAAGCCTCAAAGAATAAGATGTGCCCAATTTAACATTCAAGGCATTGCGCTCGCTTGACATGTGGAAAGTGGCGGGCCAGACCTGGGATTGAAGTAAAGATAAACTGTGGTCAGGTTAGATTTCATCCTACGGTGAGCGCTTTGCCTTTGAGTAGAGATGCAGTCAGATTAAGTCATCAAGGCATTGCACCCTTGCGCCACATGTACAAAGTTGGTCTTGTTCGACACTGAGAATAAAGTAAAGAATCTTCACATTAAATTGGATCGTGCGGTGAGCATTTTTCCTTAAAGAAGGAGATGTAAGATGTTTAGTCATTACTCCTTAATGGGTATTTGAATCTTCTATTCATGGGTCCCGAGTTTTAAGTTTAGATTAAAGAGACTATAAATGGGAGTTCATCTAACGGTCGACATTTTTTCTCAAAGATAAAGATGATTGAAAGATAGTCCTCAAGGCATTGTGCCTGATGGACACGTGTCCAAGTTGATTGCAATTTCCGTCAACTACTGCTGGCCGCACGATTTGATGAGACGTTGCTAAGATCCATGACGACGTTTTAAAATTGGCATCTCTGATAAAGTGAGTTTGATGAACCGTTGAGCCACGAATTTTCAAATAATGCAAGAGTAATGGCGGAATGTGTGGTCATCTCAAAGGAAATTTAATGCAAAAAGTTGACAAGATCGTATATAAGATTGTCCACTTGATTTCTAAAATGTCACAATTTGCAAAAAAGACTGGAGCGAAGCTAAGTTGCAGCATTTTCCTTCTGTTTTCCAGCATTTGCAGAACGGGTAAGTTATTCTGTGATTCCACTTCTGCGCTTCATGAATTAGAATTCCAATAGGGTTTCGGTCTTGTGAAGTAAATGTGTTTTGTATGCAAAAGCCAAGATTATTCTGATTAAGAAACCCTATTTTAAAAATGACACCACGAAGAGAGTTCACAAGAAAAATAGATTATCAGGAGAGAAATGTGTGTGAAGATCTTTTGCAATAGCTGGTTAGGTCCACAAATGACTCCACTAAGAGTAAATAATTGGTACCAAATAACCCTTGTTTAAAAATTGGGGAGGGTTTGTATGACAGAGGAAAATGGGTTAGAGATGCAAACATTGGTATGAGTGGTTTGGCATTATTCAAGATTGATTTCAGTCAGAGAAATGCCTATGCACCTGGAAGCAACATATGACAATTTGATGTGGGGAAATTGGTAGTCCCAGGAATATTCATGGATATTGATCTGATACTTCAAGTGGCACAAAAATATGATCATGTAGCTAGGGTGGTAAGGGATATAAATGGAGATGTTTTGATAAAAGTCACATGTGAAGAAATTCGAGAGGTTTTTTAGTTAAATGAACCCTCCATGTAACTGGATTAAATTAACTTTGATTCATTCAAAGATGTTTACAAAGCTTAGAGGAAATACCTCAAAAATGGACCTTTGCAAGAATTATTCAGCAAGATTGGAGGTCTGTCTGTGGTAGGACCCAATACACCTAAACCAATCAAACTAGACTATTTCAATATGAAGGCCAGAGCTGTGTACAGTGCTTTGAGTCAGATCTTTGGAGATGATGAAGAAACATAAATGCTCATCCACTACATGTTTATGTTGGTTCAAATTCTCCATCCTCATTTAGCCATCATTTTTGACTTTGCAACTTATGTTGTTGATTTGATCCACAATGGTTTGATAGGCATTAACAAGGGAAAGGTAGACAAACCATTTGGCTGGTATTCTATGTTGATGCACATGTTCCTGTTTAAAGGTGTGAAGCATTTTGAGAAGGAAATGAAGTTGTTGAGAGTCAAAGATGGGGAAGAAATGCATGTCCAGCTGTGGAGCACAAATTTATCATGGGATAGGAAGGAAGCCAGTTACATGACATATGACAGATACTTTGCTTCAAGGCTTAGATCCTTATTGTTCCCTGAAAACCCCAGGATCTCCAAATCTTTGTTGAATCTCTTAAGACCAGAGCAATTTTCCCAAAGTATCAAGATAGTACATAATAGGGGTGATGTTATTTTATATCCGGTCTCCACAGTATTTAGAGTATATGGTTTCAGAGGCACCCCATATGTACTTCCTTATCAAGTCTCTCTCAAAATGGGCATTTCTGAGATAATAAGGAAAATTGGTGGGCTATAGGAGGATGTTTTAACAGGAAAGGGAAGAGGCACTATTTTTCCCACCATTACAATTGTACACCTGTTTTTCATCACCAAGGGTGGTTGGGTACATTTGAATAAATATCTTGAACCTTATCATCTGACAACCTTAGTAGCAAGATGTGTTGACCCTGAGGCATTTATAAATCACATGTTTAGAAAGAGAACAAGGTGTTTAGAAATGGATTACCAGTTCAATTTTATTGAGGACATTATTAGGAATGAATTCAACTTGCAAGAACATGAGATTAGGAAAGAAAAATGGTTAGTTTATAAGAAGAACATGGATTTTGTGCAATGTTTGGATAAAAGATACGATCCATTGAAAGATTTCAAACCTTGGGAGAAGAAGATTGATTCATTAATGACACTCTTTGAAGATATTATGCAAGCGCTAAATCAAAAGAAAGAGGTTGCAATAAAGGAAGAACCAGAAAGGGCTATGGCTATATTAAGCAAGTGCACATATGCAAGGATCATCCCATCAGGGAAATATGTTTTACACCAGAAGTAGGGATACAACATGGTCATGCTAGGAAGGGAAACATCCCATAGAGGCTAAATTGCAATACAAACACATGATAAGGAGGTTTCCACCTCAAGAGGGAAAATGCCAATGAGTATAGATCCAGGATCAGTGCCCTCCCCAAAGAGACAAAGAATAGAGAAAGAGGGGTGGAAATTGGAGAATGTTTGTTCACCTTCTCAATCTCCTTTACACATGGATGAGCAAGTGGTAGCAGAACAATTGCTACAAATGGGAAACACATGGAAAATTTTTGTAACACATCAAGAAATGCAAGAGGGAATTCCTGAAGCTCCCAAATGTGCTGAGACGGATCTGACATTAGCAGAGTTTGTTGGGAAAGAGTTAGATCCTATAACAAAGCAGGCTAGTGATGAATTCTTATCAGATGATAATTTTGTGAAAGCTAGAGTTTTTATTGAATTCTTATGGAGAAATCATATGGAGGAATTCAAGGAGAGATGTCAGAAGAAGCAGGAATATCAACCTGATAGAGACATGAATAAAATTGAGGCCGAGCTGAAGTAGGAAATGCTAGAGGAATTTGGGAAGGTTACTCCTGAAGAAGGAATAGCTCTGATCAGAAAAGCATGAGTCCTCATTATGCCAGAATGGGACATTGCAGATGCAATTATTTTTTATGTTGTTAGAAAAGAGACTAAAACTCTGCATACTACTATAGAGGAGGCTTAATAGGTAGTCAAATTCAGTGATGATCATGCTGCTTTGGTTATGTGGTAATTAAAGAGAAAAGAAGGCAGAAAAAGGAATGAAACTATACAAACTGATTATTCAGGCAGTTTGATGGTGAGAAGGGTTGTAGAAACTATAGGTGTGGAAGCATCAAGCCTAGTACTAGAATCTGCCAAATTCAGTTTGAAGGTGGCAAAGGGTGATGCTAAGGAGAAACAAGAGATGAGGATCAAAATGGAAATGTTACTTAAAGCATACAATGATGTAAAGGAGTCCATAGAGAAAGATAAGATAATAGCTCAGCTAAGAGGACAACAATCAATCCAGACATCTCCTCAAAGGATGATTTCTCATGAGCCTTCCCAACCATCATCTTCTAGTCCCATTATTGAATTTCCTCCTTCCCCTATGCCATCTAGTTCTATTTTAAAGGTAGAGCTCAATTATGAAAAATAGAAATTGGTAGCCGAGAGGAAAAGATTGGAAAAAGTAAGAAGAAGTTGGGAAGAAGAAAGATCAAAGTTTCAAAGTGCACAATCTTTGGTGCAACAAAGGTATGAGGATAAAGTGAGAGATACAATCATTCATTTTGCTGATAATATAGAGCATGCTTCTATTTACCTTAATGGGGAAAATATTATGATCATTTTAAACTCTTTTGAAGAAGACAAGGATAAGTTGTAGCAGATTGTGCAAGAGTGGAAAGGAAGGAAAACTGAGCTAAAATTATTCTATTCTTTATCCAAAAAGGAAGAAACTGTTGATGTTACAATAAAGGCCACTTACAAACTTCTTAAGGACTTGTTAGATCTGGACATAAGTAGAAGCATCATCCAGAAAAAGGCTAATACATTAAGAAAAGAGTACTCAAAAGCCCATTTTGAATGTTTCCTAGCCTTTTCATAAAAGGTGGTAAATTAAAAAGTGAAGCCAGATGGATGAGCGATGGGTGAGGAGTTGTCTATCAGAACCAATAGTATCATCAACCTTGAAAGCACACTTATGTTTGTTCAAACTGTGGAAACAATCGAGGATGCCAGATCATATTTTAGATTTTGGAAAAAGGAAGTTGAACAAATAAAGATAGAAAGGGATGAGTTGAGCATCAAGAAAGATGAAGTTATTAATTTCCCTTAGCCCAGTGATGAGGTGTTCACATCTTGGAAGGTCAATTTTAATGCGAGTGACTAGGAGGAAAATATATTTTGTGGTTGTTTCAACACATGGAAGTTTCCCCAACATTTTTAAATGGACAGTGGATACAAAATATTTTTGCATCAAGGGACAAAGGCAACAAATTCCATTTGACGCGCTCAAAACAAGTTTGCAGTAGTTGCAAGGGCTGCACGGTCAGATAGAATCAGGATTTGGGTTGTATAGAGTTAAGCATTAGTGTTGTATTTGATTCTGCAAGGAAAAGTACCAACAAAAGACATACTGATTCATTTCCAAAATTGCTTTCTGGAATATTACAATGCTATTCCTCTAAGATAGGACATGTTGCATGATTTTTCCAAACTTTGAATCCCATTCAAAGGCCCTGAAATCCCCTTTTATAAGACAAGGGGGCCAACAAGCTTCAAGTTGAACGAGACAAAAAACTCATCATTACAAGAAATTTTTTTTGACACCTAGACCAAAAAGAACAAGATATTTCAAGATATCCATTGTAAGTGATCATCCATATCTTTTACCTGCACAATCAGAAAGAGTAATATTCTTGATAGGGAAAAAACCCTATTTCTACGTGGCTTTTGTTTCTCCACCCATTCAAGTACAGTCAACTGAGTCAGTTAGCAACAAGAATGCTACTGTTGGGAGAAAACAAATACCAGAGTCAAGCCAATAATGCAAACAAGTGGGGCTGTAATATAAGAAAAGACATGTTGCAAGATTCTCATGCAAATTTCCTAAATCCATCCCCAATTCTTTGAAAGCATTTCTGGAAGAGAAGCCCAATAATTTGGCAATTCTTCATTTTCTGCTCAGGCCTATCCAGTGGCACAGTGGATGCAAAGAGTAAAAAGAAGGCGAAGCTCGAATGAATTGTGAGTTTTCAAGTTGGTCCTTCTTTCAATACCTCTTTATAGACCGAATCCCTTTTCAATACCTCTTTACAAACAAAGCTCTCCCTACAAATTAGTCCCAGTACTCTTTCTGCATTCATATCCATAGATACTTCTTTTCATTAGCCATATCCATTTTGAGTTATGCTTGAGTAATCAGGCCATGGAATGGTCATATTATAATTCCTACATCTTTTTCCATTTGTGCACAATGCATTCAATCAATCACTTCTTACTACCTACAACTGCAAGTGCAAATGAACAAGTAATCAGGAACCTGTCATTATGATCTTTACTGGACTTCCTGATACCCTGTCAAAATTAAAAATGTTATATATTCCTTGTTCTTTACGCCGGTTTTGTCATATTAGTCGTTCTAACATGATTTCCTGGCCATGCTTATCCATTTATGGCGATCTTGTGGCTAAATCCATATCTGGCAACCTGCTCTGTACCAAAACTGATCAATCATAGAGGAAAAGGAAAAATAAAAGTAAAAGTGATAACAATCAACACTCTTTTGACTAGACACTGCCCTCCCTGCCACACGACACATTTCGACAAGTTGGAAATTCCACTTGTTCAACCATTTGCAACTGGATGCGTAAAGAAATAAACAGTCAGTGATATGTCAAAATCCATCAAGGTTCTTATTCGTAACACGATGAGGCTTTGAAAACTCAAATCTGCTGAAAATATTTTGTTTCTTGTGCGTATGCACCCAACCACTCTTGGCGATAACAAATAGGTGAAAAATTGTAATAGTGGGAAAATAGTGTCTTTGCCCTTTCTTGTCAAGGAAACCTCCTTCAGACCACCAAACACTCCGAGGTTGCCTTGACAAGAAAGGGCAAAGGCACTATTTTTCTGACTATTACAATTGTTCACCAGTTTGTTATCGCCAAGGGTGGTTGGGTGCATAGGGACAAGTTTCTTGAGCATTATTATCTAGCAACCTCAGTTGAAAGATGTGTTGAACCTGAGGCATTTATCAGTGACATGTTTAGAAAGAGCACAAGGTGTTTAGCAATGGATCACTAGTTCCATTTTCCTGAGGATATTGTTAGGAATGCATTCAACTTGCAGGAACAAAAGATTAGAAAGGAAAAAATGGTTGGTTTATAACAAGACCTAGATTTTGTACAATGTTTTGATAAGGGATATGATCCATTGAAAAATTTGAAGCCTATGGAGAAGAAGATTGATTCTTTAATGACACTCTTTGATGACATCATCCAAGCTTTAAATCAAAAGAAAGATGTTGTATTGGTCTGTTGTATTGAAGGCAGAGGCACAAAAGGCTAAAGCTATCATAAGCAGGTCCACACATGCTGTGTTCATCCTAGCAGGGGAATATGTTTTTGACTAGAGGCAGGGGTACAACGTGGTAATGCCAAGAGGGGAGACATCTCAGAAAGGCCAGAAGATGCAATATGTGCCTTCATCTTCTAGGAAAACTACAAATCAAACACATGGTGAGTAAGTTTCTACCTCAAAAGGGAAAAGGCCAATGGGTATTGATTCAGGATCACTGCCCTCCCCAAAGAGGCAAAGGAAAAAGGAAGAGGGGCAACAAATTGAAAATGTATATTCACCTTCTCAGTCCCCTTTGGACATTGATGAGCAAGAATGATAGGGGTAACTAGATGAGAGATGCAAATGTTAGCATGACTGGTGTATCTTTGTTCAAAATGGGGTTTGGTCAAAGAAATGCTTTTGCTCCTAGCAGCAAATATATGACAGTTTGATGTAGGGAAGCTGGTGGTCCCAGGTGTATTCATGGAGGCTGATATCTTATTCTGGATAGCACAAAACTATGCTGATATCTTATTCCAGATCATCCATCCATATGTGGCTGTGATCTTTGACTTTGCACCTTATTTGGCTGAGTTGATCCATAATGGGTTGATAGGTATTTAGAAAGCAAAGGTTGATAAGCCTTTTGCATGGTATTCTAGTGTAGGAGCACCCACTTCAACAAATTGAAGATTTCATCTTCTTGTGACTCTTAGGGGGTCTTGTGGATGTCTAAGTCCTAATAAGAATCCTACCAATCTGTTGATCCAACTTGTATGGCCTGGTTCCAAGATTTGGCATTTATAAGCCACTTGGTCAACCATGGTCAAAGGATCCCAAAATCTTAGGATTTAGGATGTCTCATGTATTTAAGTCATTTTAAGACAATAATGAACCATAGGTTCACATTTTGCAATTAAATTGCTCTCTTAGTGCATAAATGTAAAAGTTGTCAAAATATTGTCACAAAGTTGTCAAGCAACTTTTGAACAACTTTGCATATTTTGGTTTGTAAGTCTAAATGACTTCCCTAATGGATAGATGGTTTGAAATATGGTTGTAACTATTGGGGAATGCCTTTAATATCCCTTTCAGGTGGGTGGAAGGCAGTATGATGTAAATTTTTGCTTTGAATCAATAAAATAACACATATCTTCCTGTAATAGTCGAGTTCTTGGGTTCTGTATGGATTGGTACGGTCTAGTTAGATGCTAAAATCGATAGAGTTGTAAATAAAATTGAATAACCTTTCATTTGCACTTTTTTTGAAGGTCTAAGGTGATTGGAATAAATAGTTAGAGCCATTGTATTGAAAACTGTTCTGAAACCCTTCCTACCTAGGGTTTGTTCATTCAATTTCATTTTCCTCTCATGTCCACCATTGGAAAATTATAACTCTTGGTGGAATGAGAGGTTTGCATGTTAGTCTGATGATTTTGGAGTTATTTTGTAGGAAGGTGTGTAGAGATCCATGTTTCCAGTGATTTAGGGTCAACATCTGCATGTGGCGACTAGTGACAAGAATGCACAATCGATGACAACCAAACTTTGGGGTTGAACCAAGTCATGAAATCGAGTTTGGAATCCTTTGGGACCATACCAACTGCAATCCAAACAATACTTTTATCCTTCCATTAGTCCTTGGGGTACTTCCTTCATTAATGTGACCTAATTACACAATTAGGCATCTTAAACATTGTTAAGGTTAAGCCTATTCCCTAAGTCTCTAGGGCCCTTTTCTTTGGGGTTTGTCCGTACTCCTTTATGGGTATCTGAATTCACAATTCATTTCCAAATTTTTGTGTCAAGTTTGGGAGTTATGTTCTCATAAACTTACAAGTAGGGCTACAAGGAGTTTAGAGGCTTATTGAAGGAACATTCATCAAATGAATTCCCTGAGAATCCTTAGTGGATGGAACATGCTTGGAAGGACTAATATCACCCTTGACAAGTTGATTCAACCCCTCTAAGTCAGATTTGTAAATTTCACTTTATGAACTAAGTTTGGCTTGTGACTTCATAAGTAGTAGTATGAAGTATTATAACACACATCTTGATCAAATTCATGAGTTTATTTTAGAATGTTGATTGGAAGTTTGAGGATGTACTTTGATCTAAATTGAAGGTGTAAGTTTAGGTTTAAGTAGTGTATAGTTGAAAAATGGAAGCACTTCCATTATAGACTTGTTTAGCCTTCCGAGTAAGTGGTTTGGGGTCATATCAAGCACCTTGAATGGGTTCCTGATTTAGACCTGGCTTTCCCCCTGTTTTGCCCCTCTTTCCACTTCATTCCAACCTAATTTCTGCATTCTGGGCTGCAGACCTGAGAACTTGGACCTCAAGGTCAGGGTCGACCTGTTTGGTCTATGTCGACCTCGACCCTGACCTAGGTTAAGGTTGACCTCGACCTTGACCCAGGTTTCAAATCCCGGGGTCCCACAGTTTCTGGATGTCGGTCTTTGCAAAAGTCATTTCTCGCTTCCGGGTTGGGTGTTTCGGGTTTCGAAGCCGTGATTCCTAAATTATATTTAACTTAGGTCCTCTCTTAGGGGTAAAGGATTTAATGGGAATTTAATTCTCCCATGTCAGCATCCTTAGAAGATTGTGCCCTAATTCCATATAAAAAAGAGTCTTTCTCCCCTCATTTTCTCTAAGTCCTCTATTGAAGCCTAAGCATCCTTGAGCAATTGAGAACCATCATCAAGTGAAGATTCAAGCAAGAAATTAAGAAAGATTTGAAGCAAGGATTCATCCACCATCAAGCCTTCAAGCATTCAAAGAGATCCATGGGAGGCCATTGAAGGATTCAAGTCACATAGTGCCCTTTTGGTGATCTCTCCATCCATCTTCTTCCAAGCCTCTTCATAATCAAGAACCCATTCAAGACTTGGTGTTGGAGATCTAAAAGCAAGAGATTGAAGACATCCTACATTATACATTCCACATTCTAGATCCATTGGTGCATACATACTTGTGGATTGAAGGATTCAAATCCTCCACAAGGACTTTTACAAGTAAGGTGAATTTATGCATTTACGTTGTTTACTTCTGCAATTTCAATTACATATATTTGAGGTTAATTCCAAAACTAGGGTTTGACCAAGGCAAACCCCTCCCCCCAACAAATAAACCTCTTTTTCTTGTAGGTATAGGTTTGGGACTTTGGATTTGGACTTAGATATAGATACCCTTTTAGACTTTCTTTCAGACTTCGCGAACAGATTCTCTGTCAGACCTGTGCAGGTCAAGGTCAACATTATTGGGTTAGGGTTGACATTTGTGGGTCAAGGTCAACCTTTTTCATAAGACAGAATCAAATCACAAAAATATTTCTGGGTTTTGTTCTTCTCTGTGTTCCGGTTCCAGACCATGCTTCAGTTTTTCCAGAAATAGAGTATAGACCTCAGAAAACAACATTCTTTGATATGCAATTATTTAAGGTTAGTAAATTTCTCCTATTTCTTAAATTACTGTCATATATCATATCTATATATTCAATTAACAAAATTTAAGATCTTCTTCTTTACTCTCATTTCAAAATGGTTGATTCATTTATGCATTAATCCTTCTCTTGGATTGACCAACTTGGATCTTGCATTTGTACATTTTGTCATGCCCAAAACTAGGGAAAAACACACACAATTTTTTTTTTTGAACACAAAGGTACGTACAACTAACAGAGGAAGGGTTGGAAGTATAATAGCAAAGTATAGTTAACTTTCAAATCTCATGGTACAAGTGCAGACCGAATAAGGGTCAAGCCATAACAGATGCAAATTGGGCAACAACTCATTCCACGGTTAACTGAATTCCCAACTTGGGTTTACCTAAGTTTGATCTCCTTGTTTAAAAAATCATGATGGTAGCTAGTGGATTCAGTGACATATGAGGATCTGGGCTGCCCTTACTTAATCCTTATATCGAGGTCGTAACTTAATTCATCCATGTTTAATTCTAGTTTACATAAGACAAAGAGATATTGACAAGATTGCGATTGAATAACATTTTAAACTATATAATTGGACTATTAATTGAAATCCAATCTACGATCAATTTTGATATTCCTAACCTATTAAACATCATCAATTGAATTATTCACCTATGGTAAAACAACATGCTTTTCTAATCCATCAATTTTAATGTACGACTTTAATTTAACCTTATCATTTAGACAATAGAAATATCTCATAATACGACATTAAATTTACTTTTAACTATAATAAAGTATAAACCTAAATTAAATCACAAGAGCAATATAATTCCTAATAATTAGATTTGTAACTGTCACAATTATAAATTAACCTAATCAACTAATGTTACATAACCCTTAAAATTGAACAATCATTATAATATTGAGTGGATCTTATTCAAATTTAGAAATTAACAATCCCACCCATCATCAAACACTTAAGAATATAAAGCTGACAATTACAAGAAATTAACCCATAAATTTGGTATACAAATGTGCCTAAAACATTTCATCTAAAAAGATTAAAACAAAAGAATCACATCCTATAAACTAATCTATATTTACTAACTAATTACTAGTCTAACCATCTAATAACCCTACTACTAAATAACATTTTAAACTACCAACACCAAAGCTCATAACTTACTCTAACAATTTAACCTTTTTACAAAGTAAAACATGGCTGAGATTTCAAAATCTGCAAGGGAAAAGGAAGGGTACAGAAGGACATGACATCCAAGGGGATCCCACCAAGCTATGTACAAGCCTCACTAAACATAGACTAGTCCTTACCTAGTCTAATCCTTCATTACTTGGCAAGACAAGTGGTCTTGGGGCCCACCAACAACTTTCCCCCATTCCCAAAACAAGTATTTCGCATGGTAGGGGAAGGAAGATTTCGCAGCAAGTGGGACACACTTTGCAAGGAGGAGATGGAGGTTTGTGGTGGCCCACCAAACAAAAAGTTCACCTCCCAAGGAAAAGATTTCGCAGGAATTGAGGAGGGAGGAGTTGACTTGTAAGGGTCATGTCAGAAGGCTTGCTTGTGGGAGTGGGCAGCAATATAAAGGTGGCGAGATTACCAAGTAGTCTAGCCCCCCCACAAAAAGGTAAATTAATATATCATGCTTTTTAAAAGCAAGTCTCCTATTTATTTTATTTTACTTTATTGTGTCATGAGTTTGAAAAGGCTAGGCCTTGAAAACCAACGCATGGGAAGGCTATAAAATTGAATTAGTAAATATTAAAAAGGATAAAGATGAGATGGTAAGGAAGACTACGGGGCCCACAAGTCTTTAAGTTGTATGGATTTTTATAAATCTTATTAATTAAAGGTTAGCTAATAATAGCATGGGTAAGATAGGGGATTAGGATTACTAATACCAATTAAGGGAGCATAATGAAAAGGGAAGGGAATATTCTCTGTGGTAAGAGAATAATTTCCTTCCCATACAAAATCCAGAGAGTTTATGTTCTTAAAAATCTGAAAGATGTCATTGCAAATGTATGATTTTTTCCTTTAATTTCTTATCTTATTTTTTTTTGAAAGCTATATGAATGCATTGATTTATCTAATTAGTGTATTATACAAGGGGAATTAGAGGTTGAATAATAGTTGTATGAGATTTTAACATAGAATCTAACATGTTTATATGTTCATTGTTACAAGCTTCAATTTAGAGGAATAGGGATGAGACTTTGTTCAAAAGGAGATTGATTACTATGAATA